>BMAO01000011.1:0-40134 GCA_019973975.1 Trichonephila clavata
CTACATCAAATAATTTGCGCTCTGGATGCACAAAAAAACTTTCACTACGAATTAAGCGAAAAATCATAAGAGAAGCATCGAAAAATCCATTTGTTAGTGCAGTTACATTAGCCAATGATGTCGCTTCAACATCTGGAGCTCAAATCTGTGCCCAAAGTGTTCGAAATGTCCTGCATGATGCACAAATTTATGGGAGATCTCCAAGGAAAAAACCTCTCATGACTGAACGAAATAGACTGAAGAGACCTGAATTCGCTAAGGAATATATCAATAAGCCAATTGATTTCTGGAAAAATGTCATATTCTCCGACGAGAGTAATTTCAATATCTTTAAATCATATGTCAGGAAATTAGTTTGGAGAAAACCTTGTACTGCTTTTCATACCAAAAATGTGTTACCTACAGTTAAACATGGAGGAGGTTCTGATATGATTTGGGGGTGCATGGCTACCAAAGGAGTTGGTAATTTGTGTTTCATTGATGGGAATATGACAGCTCGAACCTAAATTGATGTGTTGCGAGATAACTTGCCACAAAGTGCAATAAAATTGGTTATCAGTAATTCGTACTATTTTCCGCAAGACAATGATCCCAAGCACACTGCCGGTATAACATGCATGTGGTTGCTTTATCATGTACCCAGAAAACTTGCCACTCCACCACAATCACCAGACTTAAATCCTTGGGAAAATTTGTGGAATTCTGTGGATTTAAAGGTAAGAAAAAGGAAGATTTCAAGCAAATCTCTGCCCTTAAACAATCCCTTATTGAAGAGTGGTCGAATACTGACCCTATTGTTACAGAAAATTTAATTAAATCAATGCCAGCAAGATTACAAGCAGTAATAGATGCTAAAGGAATGCATACTAAATATTAGTTATTTGAAATTTGCTTAAATATTTTATTTCTTTTGTATTCATGTAGGTGTGCAAATACTTTTTTGACACGAGATATTTTAATTTTGTTACAAAAAAGCATTGTTATTTATATTATTGTAACTTTTCTGTTTGTTTTGGATGATTAAACTTATTCTGATTTGGCAATACCAATTTTTTTATTTCTTAATGCTTCTTTTTATGAATTGCAAACAAAAATGTAGGCGTGCAAATACTTTTTTTACCCACTGTACATATTCTGAAATGTATGTTTTGTAAAACTGTGCATAGAATTAGCTATAACATGTTTAGTAATTTTTCTAAAAAATTTCAAAATCAAAACTAATGTTTTTTTGTCAATTTTTGGAAGCTTAACTACAAAAAAATTAATAATAAAATAAAGAGCAGCAGCAGAAAAAAACCCATGCGCAGTTTTGTGTAGTATATTATAAGGTATTTGGAAAAAAATTTGAAAGAATAGAGACATATTTAAAAAAGTCTTAGAGATTTAAAATAATGCTTAAAAAAGCTAAAAAAATTTAAATTTTACAAACATTTTGCAACAAATTAAAAATGTTTTGTATGGAATTATTATTAAATATTAATCTTTATGAAATACAATTAAAACCAACTATCAAATATTAAAAATAAAAAAAAATTGTGAAGATGGTACCATATCGCCTTAAATGCTTAAACATTAATATCTAATATTTATGTTATACTACAACAGCCTATTTCGGATTGATCTTGAAATTGTTAAGAATAGCATGCAAGACAACTTTAACACTGATAGGACTAACAAAAATAGCTTTAAATTACCTGAAAATAAAAATAAAATCTTGCATAATATCATTTAGAATTTATATGAAACATTTTGTCAAACATTGTTTTTTTTTTGTTTTTTTTTGTTTCTGCAAATTTATATGAAATTTGTTCTTTTGTTTTTAATACGTTACAGTTTTCGTGAAAGATGTTGGAATATTGACGGTTATTTAAAATAAAACTAAAATATATTTAACAGTGAAATACATAATTTTACAAATAGTTCTAGAAATCTAGAGCTTATATAAATAACAAAACATATCATAATCATGCAAAAATTAAGGATAACTTTACTTAAAATTTCTTAAGGGTAGAGGGAAAAATTAATTTATCTAGATTTGCATAATTTTAAGTAAGCATATTGAATAAATTAGTAATAATATTTTTCCTTGATCAAAATCTAATAAGTTTTCAAATCCATTTCTAAATTATTAATGTAAGTATTCTAAATATTACACAAATATAATACATTTTTTAAATACGATGCGCCAGACCTAGTACGAAATTAATGAATTTTTTTTTCCATTAGAAATTAATCTTTAATATGTGAGGAATTATTTTAAAACATTTGTAGAATATGCCACAAAATATTTAATAAAATTATGTATTTAAATCTTATAATAAATGTTTTAGAGTAAATAAGCAGAAATTTTCTCAAAAATCGTTTGCTCATTATAATTATTCCATTTTTCAGAATTAAATCGTTTGGTAAGAGAATTGATTATGTTAAGTAGAAAATAAAAATATAGTCCAATTTTAAAAGTAGATTGTATGAAAAAGACTAATCCTATACTTCAAATTTTTTAACCTAATTTACAGAATGGTTATATTTTTTCTATATCTCTAGTTGGTAGTCCAGTTGGTTTCGGAATTAAAAATGCGTTCAATAAAGATGATATTAGGACTTTTTTTTTATTTTATTATAATCATTTATAAGTTTTAAATGCCATTACAGCAGAATAGCTACGCATAATTATTTTCTATTTAACCAATGCATAGAAAAGATAGTTTATAATAAACAAATAATCAACATTAGAATATTGTGTATGGTCGATTGAATAGATTAACATAAGATTATTTCGAATTACTATAGGATCTCAATCTATTTCATAAAAATCGATCTCAATTAGTTTTGCAATTGCTTGTTTTATGCAGTACATAAAACAACTGTTCGAATTTCGCTACAATGACAAGTAATTTTTCTTCCAAGTTAAATCCTACTCCAAGCTTTCTGCACTGTCATCCATTCAATCTTTTTTGACGATGTGTTCCATTCAAATTGATGAGTCTTTTCAAAAGTAGTGACTTCTAGATGCTTAAATCTTTCTTACTCTAGTACATTTTATAAGGATTTCCCTTAGAGAAAGATTACCCTCTTCTATATACAATACATCTGGACGAAATTTGATTTATAGAACGACAGTAAAAGGGTCAATCTATAAGACATTAAGTGCAGCTCTTTCAAAACGATTTATAAATCTATGAAAAATGAGTTTCAGATTGGAATCATCAAGATATTTATTATTTGATCCAGTAATTCTATCTGGTAATTTATTGTGGTTAACAGTACATTAATAGAGTTGTTGTTCAATGGTTTATAAATAATTTAATAAACTTTACACAACTTGAAAAACATTAGGATATTTTTAATATACGATCTCGAATAATGAAAAAGTCAAATTAATTTCCAAAAAATAACAAAAACAAGGTTTTCTACATTAAGTTCCTTAAGATCAGTTAAACATATTAAGTTATTTTGTAAGCACAATGTTTTTCATGAGCCTTTTGCTTACAACAGAATTTCTGAAACCGTGCCCCCCCCCTAGAAAGCGTGATAATCCCACAAAGGGGGCCGCAAGTATATCAAATAATTCGAAAACAATGGATTATTTAAAAAAGATTATAAATTTACTGAAAGGAAACAAAACAAAATGCATTCTGGCATAAAAAAATAGCAAATACATATGTGCACTGATATAATACACTCACAAATGTATCAGTGCTGCACTTTGTATTTCATAATTAATTTAACCATGTGACGGGTGCTTACGCGTTTCACTAACCTTCTCTCAAATCCTTAAAGATTGTATTTATTTTAACCAATCCCCGCCGAGAGCCAAAGGTGTGACTTATGCAAACAAGATAGTTTCGGGTTTAGCGAGTTCGAAAAAGATATAAAAGGGAGAAATGAAATGAAGAGATAGAGGATAACTACGAGGTTGATTAAGAAGGTGATTCTGAGAGAGATTAGTTTAACTAGTGGAAGTTTATTCGCCGGAGGAAGATTATTGAAAAAGGTTCATTAATTCGGTTCGAGACGGAACTGAAGATATCAAAGATTGAAGCAGTTCCTTAGATCCTTCCAGTATTTGAGAAACCTGCCTTAAAAAGGTATCAGGTCAGTTATTTACATAAATTAGATATAAATACGTAGTTTGATTGTATACGTTATTCTCCGTAGTTTCAGTTAGTGTTCCGCCGTTCATAATTGAATTCTTATCGCACTCCACTGTAATTTGTTGTTCTTAAAGTTTGATTAATATTTGTATATTTCTCTAGTAAGAAAGATTTTAATAAATAATATTGATTTATTAATTAAGTAGTCGTTAATCATGAATCCAACATACCCAAATTTAGATAATATGCAAAGGGGAGTTAATAATCATAGGGGTAGTGAGAGACTACGATAACCATACTGTTAAAAGAAAGTTTCATAATTACCAGTGACTTGAGTACCTATGAGTGGGCTTGCCATAAAATTATATACAAAATTTAACAATTATCTGAATAATTTGTACGGTTTGTAATTGAAATTGTATTGCAGCTTTACTTCAAAGTACATTATTATGGAATTCAATACATTATTATTATATGGAGGGGTAGGGACGATGAAAGTTATGGTTGAAAACTGAATCGCAAGTATAGAAAGTTTCAAAAGCACTGGCTTACAAGATCCAGGATGTCTTTTTTTAAAAATATATCCTTTACTCCGTTTAATAAATTAACTATTCCTTTTCAACAAATGGTTTGTATCTCCTCCATGTATTAAAAAATTAAATACAAATATTGATGAAATAAACTAAAAAAGTACATATATGGTTTTAAAAATCATTTCACGATTAAAATATTTAGAAGAATAACGAGCAGTTTTAGCTTTCAAATGGTCTTATTATTTATTTAAAGAAATGGGGATATATTAACATTTAGATTTTCTTTAATCTTTAGTTAAATATGTTATGTATCAAAGATACATTTCTCGAAAAGATAGAAATACAAAAGTGGCATTATAAATTATTAAATATTTTACTGAATATTTTAGGAATATCAAGGAATCGTTATACTTATCAATCCATTAATGACGTAGCAAAAATTGAGACCTCCCTTGATATATCCTCATCAGAATAAACTCATCATCAAAACAATAAACACAAAAGATAATAATATATGACACTCGTTTCATTTTTAAGCAATATTTTTCTTACTCTCTCTCTTGTTGCACTATATAACTCTTTTTTTCTTACTTTGAAAATATCTGATATTCCTCAATTATTTATAAAGCAACGCTTCTGATTATTTACCCACTTTTAGTTTCTTGTACAAATGCTATAGAAAGTACTTCAAATTTTAAAAATGCCATCAAGATTGCAGAAATGCAAGGTTTGTTAGTTTTTATTTTCATTTTGAGTATGTTTTTTTAATTTCTAAAATTATTGTTAGCGATAGAACAACATAGACTATTTAAAAATTACCTATTTAGTCATGACTTTCATAAACGACGAAATTGATTTTTTTTTTTACTAGTGAATAATTCATATTCATGAGGCATCATCACGTTACCTAGATAAATTGTGTGGCCTAAATAGCCTAGTGGTTATGGATACGAACTCGTGGCGGAGAACCACGGTTTGGAGTCTTTGGGATTCTGAAGATCCACCGAGTATATCTATACAAATAAATAAAATTGAAGTGTCTGTTTGTAATTTCAAATTAGCAGCTTTTTACTTAATGCACTAAAAGTATATACGGTACTCATAACAAAAAACCAATTTTTAAAATTTTTGTCTGTCTGTCTATCTGTCTGTCTGTCTGTCTGTCTGTTTGTTCCGGCTAAACTCGGAAACGGCTGGTGCGATTTTAAAAATTCTTTCACTAATGGAAAGCTACATTAACGGGGAGTAACATAGGCTATATTTTATTCCCGTATTCTTACGGGAACGGAAACTATACGGGTGAACGTGAAACTGAATGCCAAGATGAACGCCAAATTGAACGCCAAGCTGAGCTAATGAAGTCGTTGTTTTGGTTACTGGCGACCGATGCTCTTTATGAGACATAACAGTGTTACGCGCACATCATAATTCGCTGACACGTGCCATAATTTTTTTTTATGATAGTTATCTCACTGTTCAGTTAAGTAGAGCATCGGCTGTTTCGGATGCACTTTTAAAATAATAAATCAAGGCCTCATAAGCAAAAAGCAATGCAAGAAACAAAAAATTGATAAGTTTTAATCCTTTCTCTTTTTTTTTTATTTACATTTTTAGTCACATTTAAACAATAGTTATTATTTGCTTAATATTTATATTGTAATCGAAGAATAATAATTTTCAAGGTATCTTTCATTTTTCTACCTCTCTGTTTTTCTTAATTCAAATTGTTCTTAGTTTCTTAATTGTGAGTTTTTTTCATTTGTTATATTTAAGCTGTTTTAAACTTTAACAGCTGAACTTTAAGTATAATAATTAGAAATCAATGTTAAACATTGTTAGGTTTTTATTCATGAAAATATTTCAGATTTTGATAAATTACTCTTAGGTTATTTTATTTAGTTAACTGCGTAGGTAGTTGTTTCTAAAATAATTCAAATTGTTCTTAATTTCTTAATTGTGAGTTTTTTAATTCGTTATATTTAAGCTGTTTTAAACTTTAACAGCTGAACTTCAAGTATAATAATTAGAAATCAATGTTAAACATTGTTAGGTGTTTATTGATGAAAATATTTTAGATTTTGATAAATTACTCTTAGGTTATTTTATTTAGTTAACTGCGTAGGTAGTTGTTTCTAAAATAATTCAAATTGTTCTTAATTTCTTAATTGTGAGTTTTTTTAATTCGTTATATTTAAGCTGTTTTAAACTTTAACAGCTGAACTTCAGGTATAATAATTAGAAATCAATGTTAAACATTGTTAGGTTTTTATTCATGAAAATATTTCAGATTTTGATAAATTACTCTTATGTTATTTTATTTAGTTAACTGCGTAGGTAGTTGTTTCTAAAATAATTCAAATTGTTCTTAATTTCTTAATTGTGAGTTTTTTAATTCGTTATATTTAAGCTGTTTTAAACTTTAACAGCTGAACTTTAAGTATAATAATTAGAAATCGATGTTAAACATTGTTAGGTTTTTATTCATGAAAATATTTCAGATTTTGATAAAAAAACATAGCATTTATGATGATGTTCACAATCTCAATATAAAAGAAGATTCGTGGTTGTGTGAAAGATCCATTTTAGCACCTATAAACGACCAGGTTACTGCGCTTAATCAGCGCATGTTAAATAAGCTTCCTGGTGAATCACAAACATACCTTTCCATCAATACAGTTTGCAATCCGGATGAAACGGTTAGTTATCCAACAGAATTTTTAAACAGTATAATTGTGCCTGGTCTACCTCCTCACAAGCTAGAACTTAAGATTGGCGTTCCCATCATACTACTCCGTAATTTAAACCCACCAAAACTTTGCAATGGTACTAGGTTGCGAGTAGTGTCATTGCAAAGAAACGTTATAGAAGGTCGTATAATATCCGGATGCGGAAAAGGTAACATAGTACTTATACCACGAATTCCCATAATACCATCGAATTTCCCGTTTGAATTCAAAAGACTACAATTCCCTGTAAGTGTCAGCTTTGCTATGACAATTAACAAGTCACAAGGGCAAACGTTAAGCAAAGTTGACATAGATTTAACTAAGAGTTGCTTTTCACATGGCCAACTATACGTGGCATGTTCACGTGCGAGGAATGCCACTGGAGTTTTTTTTTTTAGCTCAAGAAAATCGTACACCAAATATTGTATATAAAGAGATTTTTCAATAAATTTAATACTGTATATAGAGAGGATGTTCAATAAATTTATACGAAAAAAACCACACAAAAATTAACAAAAAACAAAGAAAATAAAAAAAAATAAAACAATAAACACCAAAAAGCAGAAAGAACACAAAAATATAAAAACAAAACATTGATTCACAAAGTAAAAAAATGACATTAAACTCTCTCTCTCTCTATATATATATAGCGTGTATGTATTTCTTAACGTGGAATACAGAATTATTAAGTTTTCGTAAGATCTGTGAATTGAACAAAACACTTTTTTGTAAATTTCTACGTGAACGAAGTCGCGGGTAACAGCTAGTATATATATATATATATAAAGGGGACCTATATGCACATTAAATCTGTTGAACTCAATGTCATCACGTTGGGGTGGGAGTTAGGAGAGAGGGTTTAGTGCTTATATGTCATCCTGGTGACTTGAACGAGGTTCTAAATTATGAGGTCCGTCGCCAATAGCCTTTATGTTCCTTTATAATGTAACGTTAAGGTATCCGACTAGGTTGAAAAAGTGTTTTTTGACAAAAATGTCGAATTTTTTTTTATGATTTTTTATTTTATGATTTAATTTTACGTAAATTAGAACTCTAGATATAGCAATTTTAATAAGTCATAGTAGTTGAAAACGAAACCGGAAGTAATGTCATCTGGACCGGAAGTGAGCGACATATATGAAGTGTTTAATTATTATTTCCCTAAAATGGAATTTCAAAAACCAAAATTTTAATTATCTGTTTACTAAGCCACAGTTTGCTAATAATTATTTTAAACAATTTTGTCGCAAACGATTGGCAACGGTATTTTAAGACTATCACTATTCCGTGTTTGATGCTAGATTTACCACGCCTATCTTAATTCGGTTTTTTCTATAATTTACATTATTTTTAGAATTTAAATTATTTTAATTTAATCTTAAATTTATTTTACATGAAATCATGGGTAAATATCGTTCATATATTCCTCGTAAAAGAAAGTTTCATGGAAACCAAACTACATACACTGAAATTGCTTCATGCAAGGAAGAAATTATGACCGCCAGTTCACTGAAGCTGCAGCATTATTATCAGGTAAATGATGATGAAAGTAATACAGAACATTTAACTGGAAACAGGTTGATTGATCTGGAAATCTTAATTATTATTTTTTCCTTATTGTGTTCCCCAACTAAAAAGTGTACAGCAGGAAGCCTTTATCTTGTGGAAGATTCAAGGTTTGGATTATCTTCAAAGTTTTCTTTGCACTGCAAAAATTGTAGTTTACATATCGGCATTTTGTACTTCTAAAAAGTTGGACAAGATGAATGAACTCAATACTCGTTTTGTTTATGGCTTAAGATTGATTTGTAGAGGTGTCTCATCAGAAGAAAACTTTGTGCTGTTTTGAATCTACCTCCCTTTCTCTCAAAGCTTGCATTCTGCCAACAAGGAAAAAAACTCCTCAGTGCTGCTACTTTCATTGGAGGGAAAAAAATGAATGACGCAGCAAAAGGTATTAGGGAATTAAAAAAAATCTATACATGATACTGAAAATTGTGGTGTTTCGGTGGATGGTACCTGGCAGCGTCGTGGTTTTTCTTCGCTAAATGGTTGTGTTAGTGCAATATCTGTCGATACTGGGAAATTTGTTGACTTTGAAACTTTATCTCAGTTTTGTAGAAAATGCAATTCAAAGACGGAGCAACAAAATGTGAAATTGTGGTGTAATCATCATAAAGGATCTTCATCCAGTGTAGAACTGGTTGGGGCTTATCGCATTTTTGAGAGGTCGGAAGATCATAGAATGTTACTGACTATTATGGGGATGGAGATTCCAATTCTTTTGATGCCGTGAAGCACATTTACGGGAAAGATTCTGTTACGAAGCTAGAATGTATTGGGCATATTCAAAAAAGAGTTGGAACAATGCTTCAAAAACTGAAAAGCAGAAATAAAGGACTCGGGGTGAAAGGTAAATTGACTGATGGTTTAATTAATAAGCTACAGAATTACTATGGAATTGCAATTCGAAACAATATTGGGAACTTGGACAAAAGGCAGTCTGCTGTTATTGTTGCTCATCAAAACATCAGCCAAAATATGGACGGAGCTGAAAGTTGGTGTAAATTTCAACGGGTTAAAGCTTCTAATATTGTATATCAGGATAAATCCTTGGGACTGCCATGAAATATTGTTAACACGATAAAGCCAGTTTATATGGATTTGTGTGACAGAAATCTTTTATAGAAATGTTTACACGGCAAAACTCAAAATCCGAACGAAAGTTTTAATGCAATTTTGTGGCAGATATTACAAAAAGAAGTTTTCGTTGAGCATCAAACATTGCGTTTAGGAGCTTATACTGCTGTTGTGCAGTTTAATAATGGCTTCCAGGAATTAATTTCCATATTAAATGAAATGGGTATTGTTTCGGGCTATTATACTGTACGGGGACAAAAAACCTTCGATAATGAGCGCATTGCAGATTCAAAATGTCGCTCACTGCCAACAGCAAAAACCCGAAGAAGAAAACTTAGGGCCATTCGAAAAAAAAGAAATATAAAATTTGAGGAAGAAGAAGGAATAACATATAAAACTGGAGAATTTTAAGTTTATTTTATTTTTTTTATATTTACTTTATGTAACTAATAAGTATATTTTAAAATGTGTTTTTTGAAGAATGACATTTTCACGATAATTTTGCACGAAAACTGGTATATCTCCAAAACAATTATATAAAATTCAATGAAATTTGCAACATTTATGCTATAAGCCATTGAGAGTGTAGCAAACCGCAGGTTTTAAGATACTTACATTTAATCACATTTTATAGTCCTTTTTAGCTTAGAATATAGAGTAATTTTAACGAAAAATCATTAACGTGAAGTTCGAATGCTTATAAAATATTTATTTTTGAAAATATTTAACCTGCGGTTTTGGGACACTTCAGGTGGATCAATAAATATATCAATGCAATTAAAATTACATTATGTCCAATATATATTTTTTTACACTTTTTTTCCTAAAATTGAATTTTTAAAAATTTTTTTATAAAAATAATTTTTTTTTTCAAAAGCAGAGGTGATGCATGGTATTTATTTCATAATTATAACTCTTTAAGCCTATGTATGCTCTTTAAAACAATAAAATTCTTCTGATAATCAATTTTTGAATAATTGATCTTCGAACCTAGTCGGGTGCCTTAATATTATTTTAATTCTAAGTCAGTGGCTCTTAAACTCTGGTTCTTGGACCCCGGGGGTTTCAGCTTTATAGGGTTCATGCCTTTATAGGGTTCTATGAAGTTATCTTGCTTAATGTTAAATGCTCCCTCTTTTACAAACTCTAGATTGCCTCGTGGAAATTGTGTCATCCTTGACTAGATCACGAAATTGCCCCCTATGGGAAAACTACTAGAACGTGTATTTCGATCAGAATATTAATTCACAGTTAGTATTAAATTATTATTTGTAGTATTTTTAACCCGGCACTTCACGCCCTCTAAAAAAACAACCTTAACTTCACGCGTAGGATATCTCATGCCCAAGGGTGTTTACATTCTGTTTTCACCATAAAATTTGCATAAAAAGGTGAAAAAAGAAAGAAAAGTAGGGAATACATTATGATTATTACACTTTTCACACGTAAATTTAGTTTTTCTGTTATTTTTATTAGGGGATTTAGTGCATTGTTTATACACTTCTTTAGTCATCTTCACGAGTGAGTGCGATTTTTTCCCTGGATCTTAATATATATATATATATATATATATATATATTATTTTTCGTAGAAAATTTGCTCGTGCAAGTGTCTACATTCCTTAAATTCCTCTGAAAATCGAAATCCAAAACACTTCAGAAATCAGCGTCTGGTTCAATGTTTAGCATGGGGTTTCTGACTATTTAACAAAATAATTTGAGCATTTATTGTCGCAACATTCAACAGCACAAAAAATATTGTAATAGGCTAACGAGATAACATTTTCTAGCCAATGAATATGACGTGCTCATTTTATCAAGGGCAATAATTGCTCTCTCAGTTATATTATCTGGGTTGATATCAGTAGAGAATCATACTTCCTAATTTACTCTACATCATTCGAATCTTGCTCATCATCCCCACAGAGTCTTTCTCCATCCGAAAATAATATTTACTATATCTTTTAAATACTGTATCTATTAAAATACTTAAATATTATATTTCTTCATCAGAGCCACAATAATATACCATTTCATAAGAAATAACTGTAACGGTGATTCAAGCGCAGGGTATGACATACCCGAAGAAGGGGTATCCAAACATATACCTTCAGAATTCGCCTATAAACTAAGGCCCCTCAAAGGATATGACCTTAAAGTTAGCTACACGACAAACTATTAATTTTCTGAAAATGGTTTAGATGGAGTCTTGAAAAAAGTAAGGTGGTGGGTATGAGAAACCCTGCGCGTGAAGTGCCGGGTTAGTTATATATTTACTGTTTTCTTAAAGAAAAAAAATAGAAGTGTTGAAAAAGTCTGTAAAAATGCAGATACACAGTCTTAGCATTAAATCTAAATATTTAAATCACACAGTTGTGAATTGGGAGTCAAGGAAATGTGTTCAAAACCTTTGGGTTCCGGGATGTCAGGCTGGTACATAAAGGGGGTCCACGATGTCAAGTTGATAAACAAAGAGGGTCCACCGTAATCTAAAATTTAAAAACAGCTGCTCTAGAGGAATTGTAGTTCAAGGAGAAGGATTAGTAGAGTTACATACTTGAAACTTGTGTACATAAATGATTATTTTAGTAATGCCTAAATATACCGATATCAGTGGAATATAAAAAAAATTATAAATCGTCTTACTTTTAATACTTATTTTATTATAATTATTGATTGTATTCTATAGACTGATTATCAGTCACGGGATCTTAAATAATATTCTAAAATTATTGTTGTTCTACTGCAGATTTATGTACGATATGTATGAAAATATATAAAAAACATACAATGGAAAACAGTAACGCACATTCCAGTGAAAAAAAATGAGGTCCTAATGTTTTTTGGAGATTAATCACTTGATGATTGATTATATATAAGAAAGAAATGACTTATCACAGTTTCCAGATGTGTGACAGATCATTACTCTACATCATGATTGCTTCAACTTATAATCGTTACTCACTATTTTTCTAATACACGAAGGCATCGTGGCTAGTTATTCAATGCAATGCGACTTCAGGAAATAAATTTATGTTATATAGGAAACTTTTACTATATTCAACCCTTTATATGTGGTCATATTTTTCCAGTAATTGTCATGTCAAAATATTTTAGTAATTCAGATAGATTTATAAAAAAGAATTCCTTTATCTTATTACTTAAATTTAAGTTGATTTTGATGACAATTTTTTGGGGTAGGGAGTATTGCTTTCACCGCCCACAGGGAGCTATTTAAATGCATTTACGTTCTGCATTTATTTTTATATTGTGTTACATGATATTTTAGAAAATAATCTGTAAATACTAAAACATACTGAAAAGGATTTATAAATTAAATATATATATATATTCAAAAATTTAAGCACTTAATTTCCTTGAAAGTTCGGAACACAGGGATGAATATATTATAATACACAGTGGAAGCTGTATAAACCAGTGCTTCTCAAACTTTCAATATTTGCGACCCAATATTCAATCACAATATTAATTGCACCCCCTCCATACATTAACAATATATTGAATTCAGTAATACTGCATATACTTAAACGCTAAAGATACAATACGACTTTAACCGCTTAAAAGCAACCGGCGTATATGTAAAATTATTCCGAAGGCTTTGGAATGCAATAAATGGACCTTGGCAGTGTTAGTGAAGTATTTACTTATTTCAGAGGATTTGCTTATGTGTTCCTTTTCTTCGCCCCCACCCCTTCTCCGAATGCATCACATATGCGCGCCTGAGTGAAAAATAGTGGCATTGGAGAGCGATTCGTGTAACTTTTAATCGGCAGTTAAGGGTATAAATTATCAAGAAAAGTGTTAATTTTTATATATAATTTTATATATAAATATTTTACTTACATACAAATCCACGGAGTTACTGGTAATTATTTAAACTTGTGCTTAGTATTGTTAAATGAATTATAAGATACATCGCGCAGTACTGATAATTTATAAGTTTAAAATATCATTTTAAATGTGTATTTTATTTCTTATTATGTCTCAATGCATCGTGTTAGTTTACTTATAGTAAATTAATAATTTTTAAAAAAATAATCCTTTGTTTTCGACTTTTTTAATTTGCTTGCGCTCTCCTCGTAGATTTATCACAACCTCTTAGGAGGCCTGTTCCACAGTTTGAGGAACGCTGCGATAAACGCATCTTGTGTATTCATGCTATTTAGTAGAGCACAAATGGCAACGTCTATATTTATTTTGTCAAGTTGGCATATAGTCACCTACTTTAGTCAACAGTTGGTCATCTGGAACAGTTTTCTTGCAGCTCGAAAAAATTACATGTTTTCCTTTGCAACTTGAAACCCAGATATCGGTTGTCCTGTTAGCCGAAGTGCAAGCAGCACAAATCTTAGGTGGACAAAAATTGCTTCTCATCAACATTTATAAATGAATTAAGTAAGTGGTAAGTATACTTACCACGACCTTATAAAGGGTTAAATTAATATAAGAATTCAATAATATAATTTGTCACATAGAAAATCCTTTTCATGTTTAGTATTTATAAAAACTGTGTTATCTCTTTTTAAAACGTACACGTTGATAGAAGAGTAAAAAATTGGAAAAATATTATTTATTCATCAATAAGAGAGTTTTTAATGAAAAATTTCTTTTTTTTATAACAAAGATTTCACGCTTCAATGTTTTTTCCCAAAATTTCTTATCTACTTTAACCCGCGATCACTCGCGAGGGGTGCTGTGTACACCTCAGCAACAAAAAAAAAGCCTCCTAGAATTTTAAAAAGAATGCGCAAAACCGCAATTTTTTTAGTAGCTGCTCATTTTAGGTCATTGAACCTTCAGGCATGATGCAATCATTCTTGCTCGGGCTATTGGAACGTAACGACCTTCAAAACCTTTATCTGGGGTACTGAGAACTCCCCGCGAGCAATTGAGTTATGTTTACAGTCTGCTCTGCATGTTTGGAAAATTATTGAAATATTTGTTTTTTAATTTCTACTATCCTTAACATTAATAACGAAGTAAGTTTATTACTTGTATTAACGTTTTTCTCGTGGTTTACAAAAAATACAAAATTATGTATTTTAAAATGAAAATTTTGCAGATTTATTTTAAAATAATGTCAGTCTAATTTGCATAAAATAAATTTAATATTTTTATTTGTATTATACAAAAAAAACATCTTGTATTTTACATATAAGCATCATTTTTTACTTAATTTTTTTCATATTTAAATAAACGTGTTAAAAGTTTGGGGTGTTCTCTACACCCCACGAGTAACGACGGTAGAAAAGCAGGCGCGAGTGACCGCGGGTTAAAAAAAAAAATGACAGGAATAATAAATTATCTCATAATGAGGGTGAGTGAGTGAATATTAACGCCGCACGGTTCGGCTACACGAGGGCGTTTGGCGACGGACCTCGTAATTTTGAACCATGGTCAAGTGAAGAGGACGACACCTGAGCTGGGGCACCTCCCTCCTAATTACCGCAGCACACCAACGGGATGACGCTTGAGCTCTCGATAGATTTAACGTGCATCTCTCCCTTACATGGCGGGTCATTAGTGGTACTGTGCTCAAACTCATGACATGCCAGCCACGATCCGATACCTTAACCACTAGGCTACCGCAACTTTTCATAATGAGGGACAATAAAACAAATGTCGCACTATGAAGCAACCCGTGAGTTATGGGTGATTGATCTTTTAAATGTGAATTTCGGTCAGGTGACGAGGATGGCAACTGAGCTGCCTTCCTCCTAACTACCCCACCAATGAGAGGATATTGTCTCGGGAGATTTAAAGTGCATCGGCCTCCTCTACAGTGCGAATCTGTAGTGGGATCAGGATTCGAACTCGTGTCACTTCAGCCATAAGTTCATGGTCATAACCATCGTGGCAAATATAATATCCTTAATATAATATCGCTATGGAATAATTTTATAAAATATCAAAGATTTAGAAATCATTGAATGTAAAATATAAAAATGAAAGAGAAATCTGTGTTAAAGAAGAAATTTTATAATAAACTTATATTTTTTTATACTTGTAAATCCGAATAAAAATTATAATATTAGTATAGTTTAAAAAATGAAGCTAATACTATGAGAGATTTCGTGATGAAATATTAATGAAACTGTATAAAGGTTAATTTTTCGTGCATTTGCTTAATCCAGGATTCAAGCAGCATATATGAATACGAAAGCATTCTACGTGTATTTATTTTAAAGTTATAAGAATCATCGACAGCTATCAGAAGTTAATACAACAGGCCTAACATATGAGACATTTGTATACTATTAAATATGTTAAATATTTAACCTATTTTGAAACTTTTAAAGATTACCTAATCTTTTTTCACCGCGAAACTTATTTTTGTTGGAAATAAACCTTCAACCTGCTTTTACCTCAATTTTCTATCTCACCAGGAATTTCCGTCAAGGGAAGTATACGCAAATCGTGATATTTAATCACTTCGCTATGGAACGTATCGTATCTAATTTGCCTGAAGTTTTGTGTAAAGTTCTCTTTTTTCCTATAGCATCAGGTATTTCCTTAATATACGAAGGTGAATCGGAAAATAAGTTTCTCCTGTCGACTGTGATCAGAGTTGTGTATGAAGGTCAAAACAGAGAATAAGACATAACTTTATTTTTTCACATAAGTACCAAGTACATTAAGACTTTTTTCATACCGCTTGATAAGCTTCAAAAAGCCCTCCAGGAAAAACTCAGGACCTTGCATACGAAAGAAGCATTTAACGGATATGGGTAAACGACAAAACAGCAGGTGAATGCGCAAGACACCGATACACCATTGGGTAGAGTTCGACCGAGATCACACACACACACAAGCAGATGGATTCGGCAAAAGTGACACGGATTTCTTAGATATGGCGTTCTGTTATTAGATGACAATGCGAGACCACACTCGGCGAAGGCAGAGCAAACCCATATTGAAATTCTTTGTTGGGAGCGCCAACACCAAATGCCATACAGTCCTGATCTCGCACCAAGTGATTTTTATGTTTCCGGCTTTGAAGAAGAATCTCATAGGAAGGCGCTTCGGCAGCAACGTTGAAGTCAAACAATCCGTTAAATATTTCTTCCTTATGCAAAGACCTGAGTTTTTCCCGGAGGGCTTTTAGAAGGTTATCAAGTGGTGTGACAAATGCCTCAATGTTCTTGGCACTTAATTGGAAAAAAATTATGTCTTATTTTTAATGTCTCATTCTATGTTTTGATTTTCATATACAACTCTGACCACAGTCGAAAGGGGAAATTTATTTTCCAACACACCCTCGAATATATTAATGAACGTAATCTGCTTGTTTTAGAGATCGAAGAATTATTATTGTTATGTCTAATTTTTTTGTAAGATGTTTGGATAGTTAAACGTTGAATGAATATGCTTTGGTTTATATATATATATATATATATATATATATATAGGAATTCAACCTTTTGTTTTAATGTTAATAAATTTAATATTTTAAAGCTTTTCAGACTTTGATTTAATGGTTTTTGAGTCTCACTGCGTAAATGATCGTGGATTAATTTCATTATAATTCACATCAATTTTGCATTTAAATTTGTAAGATAGTTTATAATATTTATAGCAAGAAAATAATATAACAGAAGTTTTCAAGAAAATTATAAAAACAATTCTGCATTTAGGAAATTCGCTCTTCCACTGATTTTGGAGGAAAATGTATATTTTGGTTAAAGCAAGATACTAATAGCTAATTCCTAAAAAACAAAAACAAAAATAAATTTAAATATAAAGAAAATATTGTTTTTTATACCCAGTGTTTCGTACCCCTCTTGCACGAAACACGTTAAAAATGCGCAACGAAAAAATATTGTTAGGTGCTTATTTCAATAATTTAGAATTTACAAAAATATTGCAGACAAAATAAGTCATCAAAGTGTAAAAAGTATTCTGAAAAAACTCTAATGTAAGTTTATCTTTGTTAGGGTCAGAATTAAATAACTAGGATCCATAAATTTATTTATCTTTGAAACAACCGTGGGGTAACTCATCACAACTTATACTCCATTTGAAGAAAAACATCAGAAAATGGACATATACATATTTATATGTCAAGTGAAGGCGTTATTTACTTATTTTTAACTTCCGTTGTTAATTTGAGAATGTAAAGGTCGTTGGCATGATGGAGTAGGCTTGTTGATTGTGATACACATTTATTTTCAGTAGAGGAACATATCACAAACATGGAACACATAACACAAATACGACACACGTGCTTTTTACGCGTGGAAGAGAGAAGCGGTCTTGAATTTTTCAGAGATCTTAGGTATAAACAAAACAGCAACCAAAAGTTCAATAACTCACAGGCCTTAAGAGGAATATTCTTGCAGTTCATTCAGATAATCTGATGATGTACGTTATGTAATTCTTAATTTAAATAGGTTGAATTTCAAAGAGATGAAGTTACGATTATATCCCGCTAGGCGTGTAATTAACTATTACTTATTTACGTGAAGCCCGGGGTCCAAGACCATAACAAATTAAAAAAGAAACTTTTATGATGGAATTAATTAGAATTATTACATGTACCGTATTCATTGGAATCGAAGCCATCATCGGTTCTAAACCGCACTCCAAATTATCAACAGATTTTCCTGAAAAATAAAAAAAAGTATAAAATGATGTGTCGATATCCAATTTTACGAAATTAAAAAAGATTTAAACTAAGAACTAATAAGAAGTGAATAATTATTTTTTTTACCAGTATTATAAATTTTAAATCCATACATGAACCTGTAATTACTCTAATTGCTCCATCAAACGAATGTTTTTCATTTCGATTCTACGCTGCTTCCGATTTTCAGTAGCGTTAACACTGGGGAAAAAATAGGACTTAGATTCGAGTAAAAACGGTATATAGGAAAATATATAACGAAACAATGCAGATACACACCCTCCCTTACAACATTTGGAATGTTAACCTCAAGAAACCGTAATAAAAGAGTTGTTAAGGTTTCTTAAGAAAGGATACTACTCCAAATAGAGGAATCAAATATCCCAGAAATATCACGTATTCACTTAAGAGCGTTTATTGCCCATTTCAGCGTCATTTAGTTTGTCATAAAAGTATCTTATCTGGATAGTTTTACTCTGAAAATAAAACTGGATGAGAGGATAAATCGAAATTCTTATTTTTACAATATCCTTTCCACATCTAATAGAAGATGAAACTGTACTTTTGATCATTTTTTTTGTAAGGTGTATTGAAAAAGACTGTTTTTTTTTTCTTTGTGGAAATTTAGACTAATTTATCAAAAATGTTTAATGTGCCTCACATCAATTAAATCTTACTGTTGTAATGTTAAGTAAATGTTGAGATGTAAAATATATCTTAATATAAAGATTATCATTTTTAACTTATGTTAAGTGTTAAAAATATTTTTGTACAAATGAATGTATCATTGTGAAAAGAATAGTTAATATTCTTATAATGTAGAATTTGCATATTTATTATTTATTTAAGGCATTCATTGCTTTTTTTTCAAGTTAATTTTATGTATAATTTCAATGAAATGTATTTTGGTCATGTATATATTCACTTATAAAATATCTCCTGAATATCAATATAATCTTTTTCGTATGTATCCTGTTTTATGCTTTTGATATGAGAAAACATTTAAACAAATTTCTCTTTTATAAGAACACACACACACACATAGGTACTGAATTATTTTTGGTTGATAGGCAGTTTCAATTTGATCTATGCATTACTATATCATGTAATGTATTTATCACGCAATTCATCCTTATATGAGTGTGTATGATATTTTATTTTATATATCTAAAATAAAACAAAATAATACAAAATATTTTGTTATAATTTATTTACTTTTAGTAATGAAGTGGAACATTCATTCTTTCATAGGAACATGTTTGAAAACAAATGCATAATTTTTAAATGTGTTGTAATGAAATCAATTAAGAAAATAATAATAATGTTTTAATCGCAAATTAAATTTTTTTATATATTTAATTTATTAATTAAAAATTAAATTAAATTAATTGATAAATATTTTTATTACAATATGGTTAATTTGTCAACTTCTCTGGAAGGTAAGATTGATAGAAAAATAGTAAACTGCTTCAGAGAATTTGTTAATGCTTATTAGAAAGGTTAATAATGTATGAAAAAAGATAGTAAATTTCACATGGCTTTCAAAAAGTGTAACAGACAAACAGTGGTGTAACGGAGAAGATTTAAGGTCCCCTGCAAAGCTACGGTTTGGGCCCCAAGATTGATATTTCAAAAGATAGGTACTTGGTGGCAGTAAAGCTTTGGGCTTCTGACTCCCCCATGATGCGAGGATGTACGTTACTCCATTGCAGACACATCTAATATTAATATGCTCAGCTCGATATAACCAAATCCATGAAAGAGTTATTATGTGTTGAAAACTGATATACATACTGTGGACTCTCGATAATACGAAGTTGAAGGGACCAATAAAAAACTGCGAATTATCAAGAATTCGAATCATCAAAAGGGTAGAAAAAACTCCCAAAATACACGAAGAGAAATATTTTTCTAACATGTTTAAATTTTAAACAACAATTGTACATAAGTATAAAATTATTTTAAAGTAACTTTAAAAAGTACATATTATACATACAGTATAAATATTATAAAGAATTCCTTTATGTATCAAAAACAACTAATAAAATAATACATATGTGCATAATTAATTTTTTTGATGAAAATCCTGTTAGCTTTTTTTGTTTTATGGCATTCAATCTAACTTTGTCAATAAATTTTCCTAGAATAAATGAAGCTTGTAAAACGTCCTCATCAACATGACTTTGAAGGGAAAAGTTGCGTGTTTGTTTAGTGACAATTAAGCTTCTGTCAGAGTTATCGGAGTCAACTCTAATGGTTATCAAAGTGGCTACGTTACGGGGGAGTCAAGCAGAGACAATACAACACAAAACATGTAAGCTTCAATCTGTTTCTTACAGGACACAACATGATAGTGAGTATTTGAATTGTCGAGAGTTTTATTAGATCACTTCGAAGTATCGCGTGTTGTAGTCCGGATAGTCACAGATTTTACTTCGAGATATTGAGTGTACCAAAACGTATTTTTTAGTTCGAAATATCAAAAGTTTTTCTGGGGGCAGAGCATGTATTTCAAATTAGCGATAGGTTCGTATTATCGAAGGTTTGAATTAGCGAGAGTCGACTGCATTCATATACATACTGCTTAAGTAAAAAAGGGAATTTATTTACAAGAAGATAATTATACACTGCAGCGATGGAAATGAAAGAAAATCTATGCAAAATAAATCTCTTTATCCAGATTATACAAACACCGATTATACGAGGTACAGATTATTTCTTTAGTATTTAGTGCCCCGAAGGATGGAAATTCATATATACCTTTAACCTTTCTCATAGTTCTTTCTGTGGCAGTTAGAACTAATGGCTATCAGATATGTTCGATTGGTGAGATTTCACATGAAACAATGCAAGCTAAATAAGTAATTTAAAATTCTTCAGAGTTTGCCTGATGAAAAATGCAGTGCGAGACTACGTACTGTCCTACAAGATTCTAGTAGGAGAGTACGCATTTTCCAGTAACTAGAAAATGCCATTTTTCAGCTAATGAGTATAAGGTAGCTCAAGCGCCTGTAGCTCCTTTTCAATATACACTCATGTCCATAAATTAGGATAATGAAGTTCAGGCAAAGAAAGAGATAGAAGCAAAACAAATTTGACTTATTTGTAAAGTCTATTTATTAAGCAAAAGGTAAAGAGCAAAAAAAATGCTATATGTTTGACATAATTAATAAAAATTGCGATTTTTACTCCCTGGAGCAAATTTCAAAAAAGAACCTATTTACAATAAACAGTATAACATGGTTAGTATGATGGTTAATACGGAGTATGTCTCCCTGACGATGCAATACAGGCCTTACAACGCCTGCGCATACTGAGTATCAAATTATCAATCTGATCTTGGGGAATATTACACCACTCATCAAGCAATGCCCTCCGAAGTTCCGGTAGACAGGTGGGAGCGGGTTGACGGACTGCAATTCGTCGGCCAAGCATATCCCACACATGCTCTATTGGATTCAAGTCCGGTGAGTATGCTGGCCAAACCATACGGGTGATATCCTCCAATTGAAGGCATTCGTCTACAATGTTTGCGCGGTGAGGACGGGCGCTGTCATCCATAAACAGAAATTCAGCACCCATGGCGCCCCGAAACAAACATACATGTTGTTCCAGAATGACATCCCGATAGATGTGGCCTGTCATCGTTGCACTCTGCACATGCAGGTCAGTTCTGGAACCAAGAGAATAACTCCTCCCTAAACGAGCCCTCCTGCTCCACCGTAACGGTGTCGTTTAATGGTGTTCTCTTGGTGGTAACGGGTACCTCGCGCTCTCCATATGAAAGTCCAGCGAGAATCAGACTGCAAACTAAACCTGGACTCGTCTGAAAACATCACACAAGACCACTGTTGCGGTGTCCACAATGCATGCTCTCTACTCCAGGTTAATCGCAGGCGTGAGTTGCGGTAAGGGGAACATATCTGACAGGCCTACGAGCATATAGACCAATGTGCCCTAAGCGTCTGTACACGGTCTGCCTTGAAACTGTCGTACCGGTAGCTGAAGAGAGCTGATGAGATAGGTCTGATGCTGTGCTCCGTCTGTTTCTTTTGGCAGCAACTGCCAAATACTGGTCCTCATTCGGCGCTGTAACTCGGGGGCGACCTGTGCTGTAACATCTACTCACATTTCCATCATCTTGGAATCGTTGCCAAAGCCTGGAGATGACACTCTGGAGATTCCAAGTTCCTCGGATACTTCCAGCTGAGTACGTCCACATTCCAGTCGTCCGATAATTCTACCACGTAAAAAATCATCCAAATGCTTCCTTTGTGCCATAACTATGCGGTTATTGCACTGAAAGTCTTTTAAATCACCTGAGAATAATTTTACTTTGCCACTATTCCTTATATACCCCTCTCTTACACTCTCGTCATTGTGACGTACTATCCGCGCCATCTGGTGGTTTCCTGTTAATTTGCATATTCTTCTTCAAGATGTGTGTGATAATTCTACAGGTGAAATTTTTATTTTAGAGTTCAATTTCTGTGTGATTCTGAATTATCCTTAATTTATGGACACGAGTGTTTATTGTGTAACACCAATCAACACCACATAATTTCATTCAATCATCCGAGTAGCCATCTCTCGACACCACAGCAATCTTTCATTTTGTGAATTTGCGTCAATGACAGTTTTCTAAAAATTAGGCTTCTGTGAAAGCCACTTTTAGCCAACATTCGAGAAATTGCTTACTCTGATTATAGAGCTCTAATAGACCTTTAGCACATTATGATGATAGACGAGAATATTTGAACGCAGGACCACCATTAAATCCTTCCAAATGCTTCGATGCGTAAGCCCTGTTTTATATGTATGTGGACAGGTCTTTCATAACGATTCCAGTTTCACTCTTTGATCCATCTGATCCAATCCTTGAAGAGTACAAGTATATACATGTGTTTTAGAAGTAATGCGACATTAAATAGAACCAACTGTAGATGAGTCTAAAAGTTTTGAACCATCGTAATATTGTCTGATTGTCAGTGTTGTAGTAGTATCGTACCAGGAGAGTTTGTAAGGCAATCACCTTTCATTCCCTTTTATCCTTTTTTGAAACCAAGTCACTAGTTTGTATTTAAGATTCTTTACAAAAACCTATTTAGCTGAGTATACCCCAAAATTTACATATTCGTACCATCGCATCTTCATGGCGTTGCTTTTTCACTTCCTGATAGTAAATCTTTCTTTTTAACAAGTTAAATTTTTGAAATGCAGAAGATACAAAGTTAATAGCTCATGTTATTTCCACCGCTTAAGTATTTGTATAGATTTTTGAACAAATATAAATGTTAACTCTCAGAAAAAAATTATTATTATTTCTTTCAGAAGCATGTGAATATTTTTTTCAATGTTTAAATTTCATAATTAATTGTAGGAGACAAAAATATTTCGACATATTTATGAAATCGTTAAATATTTTAAAACTGTGTATCTTTAGATATGTGAAAAACATTTACAGAAAATTAAATATGTAAAGGAAAGTTGTAAACACGATATTCTCCTCTCCCTCACACCGCTTTACTTATCAATGTGGAAAGCTACTTTCAAGAAAACCAAAATTTCAGATTTTCGTGAAATGGAAATCTTTCTATTCGGAGGAATAACGCGTTCCGGAAATTTTCCGAATTCTTTTAAGTACATTTATTATCCATTCCGGAAGTCGTAAAACGAATTTGCTGAGGGTAATTTTGCTTCGAGTATAAGGCTCTAGGACACAGTATATCTAAGATTATATTTTGTTGAGGTTCCTTTTAGATCTTAGAAGAGAGGATTTTTTTTTCCAATTATGTGGATTTATATAAAAACGTAGAAAACTGGCAAATAACTATATGTTTTTTTTTGTATGTGAATTATGACTAACTAGCAATATTATACATTACAATAATAATTATTATTAAAACCTTTCACTATGTGTTAATAAATTATTCTCTCACAGCTCCGTAAAAATTACAGTAACTCGGGAAAGAATTAGAGATGAACTATTATAGTATTGGAACTTCTACTTTTCTATCACGACAGTATAAAAACACTTCAACTGGGTTTCAATTTTAAAAAAAACACAATCGTATTATATAAGATCATGAGATGGATTAGTGCTATAGAACTATTAGTTTCTTCGTTTTAGAGTTAAGGAAATTTCTGGAAAAAGAATTGAATTATGGAAAGGAAAAGGTTAAATAACTAAGTTCTTAGAATATTATTAATAAACGTAATAAGGTAATTTTCGTTATTTTATGTACCGAGATGACGAATATGTAAAGTACGATACGTTTAATATTGAACACTTCCAGCTATCTAAATCCTTCCATGGCTTACAATTATTTTCAGTCGCATTGATAAACATCCCTGTTAAAAGATTAGTGATTATACGTGAAGTCAGATATATATCTGATTGTAGTATATGAATTATTTGTATATGTCTGGGTAGTACTTTTATTTTCTATAAATTTTAAAATAAAATATAGAGTTTTTAAATGTGTATATATAGTATTAATGGTATTTTATCAAAACTAAATAATATTATGCGATACTGTTATGGTCCTTAGCCGGGGAAAATGAGTTTCTCACGTTGTAAGTCTTTATCTAATAGTTTAACTTTGATTTTAAATATTTTAGTAATTATTACAGGCTATAATATTATCGTTTTACATTAATAGATTATGGTTTTATTTATAATGATAGTTAAACTTCTCTAGAAATTTATTGCTTTCCCTATGGCCCAGAGTATTGGCAAATTCAGGTGAAGGTTGGCTGGCCGAAAAACATTGTTTAAACCTGCATTCCTGGTTCCTAAGGCTAGGAGTTTGCTCTAGTAATTCTGTGGCTAAATCTATTCTATAATGACTATAGTTATCTTAGGTATATAACTATTTTTGTATATTTTTGTAATATATATATATGACCTCATGTATAATCGCTATGTATTGCAAGGATTGATCCGCTAAAATTTATTGTGTACTGCAAGTTTTTTGGAATATTAATTATGCAGTTGAAGTATGAAATTTAGAACGAAAATGATTTGAATAATAGGCTTAAGCGTCTGATATTTTTGATTTTGAAAACTCATAAATATTAGAAAACTTTGTCCAAAACTAGCAAAACGCGGAATATATGTTTAAAAGAAAATTGAAAAGTTTTTGATTGGGAGCTGAAGAGCTATATTCTGAAGGATGATAAAATGTAAAACTTTCTAGTTAATTTTAAATAAAATCTATTTCCTTAAAAAATGAATTAAATATAATAAAAAAATATGTAATGTTGTGAAGTATTTGAAAAATGGGGGTTTTGAGGACATTTTACATATTTTTCTTGAAAAGGTTGTAGCAATGTAGAATTTTTTTTTATAGCCTAAACTTTAAAATGGTAACTTTGTCAAAAATTTCAATAGAAAGTTAACATAGAGTATAGAAATAATTATGTAAAAAAAAACCCTTTATGATATTTAAAAAAATAATTCACATATTTTTCCAATGGCGACAGAAAAAACATAAGAAACGTATGTATATTTAACTAATATCTGATTATTTTAACATAAAAGCCATACATTTCTCAACATTCTTCATTTTAATACTGTATTTTAAACTTCAAAGCTAAGAAACTAGAGAACATTAATAAACCATCAGGACTGACTTAAATGCTGGGTTATTCATGAAGTATACACTTTCCAGATGCTGTAAAACAGTAGAAGTCAAAGACATTCACTATATCTCAGCAAACCGTAAAGTAGATGTACTCGTAAAGTCGGACGCAAATGACTCAGTCGATAGTGAGTGTGATAGATGACTGGTGTTGTTGGTGTGTCCATGATATGCAGATTGATTAAAATAAGAAGCTTTAGATCGCTTCGAAGCTGTCTTCGACAGTCTCGGCAACCTCAACAGCTTTATCAGAGAAGATCAAATCTTCTGGGTCTTTTTGGCTAACCTTGAAAAGCCTGGCTTGAGTTTCTGGACAGCTGAGGATATGCAGTGGAGACAGCTGGACATTAGGGCAATTTGGGCAAAGATTTGTGTAACTTCTTTGTCCGTCAGTTGAGATTTTCATTCGTTTTAAGTGCTTTGTTCTCTAAGTTTAGTTATTATCGATGATACTATACGGTTACTATTTAGAGTTTGGATGGAATATTTAAAAGTATAGCTGATTAGACTTCGGCTGGCAAGTGCATTGGCGTCAATGAGGGGCTTGAGGTTGGATGATTGGGGACAAGCTCTGGATTCTTTGGCAAATCCATCGGCTTTCTCATTACCGAGGATAATTATGTGGGCTTGTATCGGTTCTAACTTGCAGGATCTCTTTTTGTGATGATTTTGTCGATTAATCGGATAATTTTGTGGTTGATTTGGCATTTGCCCTTCTGGGTGATTTGCAGCGTGAATCTTGAGTCTGTGAAAATGATAATGCCGCTATATTCGTGGAATCTTTTAGAAAGGAAAATCTCCAATGTATTCTTGATAGCAATGAATTCGCATGTGTAGTTGGATGCGATTTTCCTTACTTGAATTTTGTGGTACTCATGCTTTCTATTTGGAGAAATAATGAAGACACCTGCACCTCTTTTATCAAGATTTGAATCGGATAAGCCGTTAGAGTAGGCTATTGCCAGATTTTGAGTTTGAAGGGCAAGTTCTTCGATGGTATGGTCACTTTTTCTTTGATTACCAAGGCAGGTTCTTTTTTTTTTAGTGCAGGGTCGTAAGAGGTATAGATTTACCTTTGTTTTCGGCTGAAGGTGCAGATGCAGAGTATGTGAAGGTTCTTTCGGAATATCAAGTGACTCGTGCTGGAGGTTGATGTCTTTTTTTATTTCCTGGTCTTATTGCAGGGTTGATGATCCTTTAAGATTAAATTTATCGCTCCCCACTTTGAAACTTTTTCCAGAAATATGGTCATACGGTAGGCTTCGTATGTTATTTGTGAATTTAATTGTAATTTCCTTTTGCTTTCTAATGGGATGAAGCCATATTCCTTTTCACATTTGATGTTATTTGTTGATGAGACAGCTCCAGAGATGAGTTTCGAGGCCCTGTACTGGATCGAGTCGATCTTTTCCTTTGCTGTATACTATGCGACTAATCATTCAAAATGGTGGTGTCTGCAGGGAACAAGGCTTTCGTGTTCAAGAATTTAGCAAAATTCAATCCACAATCTCTGTGCATCGGCATTTTCGATCACATTTCTATAAAAATCATCCAAATCTATCTAATAGTGGTATGGAAAATTTAAAACTGTAGGGTTTTTTTTTTAAAGGTAAAAAGGTTTTGGACGAAGCTAAGAATCACAGCCACTATCAATGGACTTGATACTATAGCACGGGTTTGAAAGGTAATGGATTACCGGTTTGACGTTCATATGATTGAGTTCACCCATAAAACATCGCTGAGTGTCTCTAACAAAACTTAAAATAATCCTGTACAATTCTGTTACATTGAATATAAAATATCTTACCTTGTTATCGATATATAGTGGAGTGACACTGCATATTTCTTTATTAATTTACCTGTATATTTCTTAAAATATTTCTGATGTCGGATCTAATAGAGTTTTAAGTAAACGTTGCCTTATTTAAAAACAAAATAAAAATGAAAGAAAGTAACAATATTTTTAACCATTTTGCGTCGAAGAATATGTATAAATTTTAAAAGAGTAAGTATTTTCTTCCTCTGGGCATGAAATGACCTGTATGTAAACCTAATACTCTCTTAAAATACTGAAAGCACATAAATATTATTCTAATTATATAAAAATAAGATAAGAAGAGTTCACTTAATTTTAAATTGGTTACACTTTATCTGCATCCACGCAAAGCATTTTCGTGGGTACTTTGATACGAAAAAATCTTTTTTATCCATTCTGATATTTACAGATATTTCCCAAAGCAATTTAATTTCCCCATATTATTAGATGTTGCGTGTATTAAGATATAAATATTTATATCAGGAATATTTATTAGAACATTGTGAATCAAGTTCATGATGCACTCAGGGAATAAAAATAATTTTGATATTTTTCACGCTCCTTTTATTATTTATTCTCGTTTAGTGCATACTTTATTTCTGAAGGGTAGATGATGGATTACTTAATACTGAATGCTCTCACCTATATATCTGGGAATGCTATTGTAATAAAAATTCGTTATGCACATGCTATGTTTTCCTAGCACATATAAAATTACTTCAATAAAAAATAATTTGTTTTCTATAAATTTAAATTTTTTTATCAAACTAAATTTCACGTCTAGACATTAAAGTAGAATTTGAATCCGAATAATATATATATTTTTTATGTTCTTGGGTTTCATGTGTTTGCTTAAGATATGGGCGCACAATATAATATATTGATATTTTTTTTTTTTACTTTGCATCAAATTTCTCTTAGCTATCTTTAGTAATAAAATTTCGAAATGTGTTTATATTGTTTTTTATTATTGAATTAATTTTTTAAAATTGAATTTGCTGAGAAATCTTCTTGAAAGTGTGTAACACAATAATTGTCCTACATAGGTTCTGAAATATTAAAATAACGTATGTGAAATGAAATGGAATATCAATATTGTTCTGAATTTTAATTTTCATTAACCTAATTACTAATTAAAGTGGAAAAAAATATTTTTTTCAATAGCATAAACGTATTTACTAAGTGCTGGTAATAACGCATCAAATAGAATTACTTTTATATTGTATTATGGTAAAAAAATTTATTTCTTTCATTAAAGATATTATGTTGTATGACAGCTGTTTTTTGACAGGCAAAATGTAATATTTTAAAGTTTGTTTTAACTATACTAAATTAGAAATAATTATTAACAATATCCGTAAGACAAAAATTTAACTTTGAGAATGATATTATAATGTTAACAATGAAACTGCGGCAAATGAAACCAGTTTCAGAGTAATTTCTTAAGTAAATTCTAAAATTCACTAAAATGATTTTTTCTATTAATTTTTTTTATTTTTCTGCGTTTGTTGCATATTTGAACTATTCATACGTGCAAAAGCGTTCGAATATAAATTTAATCTAAGCAAATATATATTTCTTTTTTTTTTATAATATGCATGCTTTCGTTTTGAAATAAACCTCTCATATAAATGAAATTTAATTACTTTGAGCTATTGCAATGATATAAACTCAAATTAATTTCAATAATTACTTGAAACTCTGCAAACTGAATAATTATGGCCGTTAGTTTCACGGCTAGTGAAGGGGTTTGTGTGTGTGTGAGTTATAATTCCACTTAAAATCAGAACGCGGAAAAGCGCAGAGTTGTTGGACGTTAAATTCAAATTTAGTTCAAATACGCAAAGGTATTGTTGGGAATTCCAATTAATCATTACTTTTTCGGAATATCATTTGGCAGATGAATTTTATATGATTCATAAAATCGTTAATAATTATAATTGTTTTAACAAATCGCTCACTTGATTTCGTTGTTATCTGCAAATAACTGGATTATAAATTGAATGTGTGTGGAATTTATATAAACTTTGTGAAAACTGTTGAGTTCTGTATAACAATAATACAGAACAAACCTCAAGCTGTTCTAAAAAAATACATTATCTTATCTTTAGAATTGATGTGCTACAACGTCGATATACACTGGTATTTTCAAGCAAAAAAACTCATTTTAATAGATTTTTCAAAATCATTGAACAGTTTTTAACGGAAATTAGAAAATGTAACAAATTTAAAATAATATACTTAATTAGCCAATCAATAACACTCATGTCCATAAATTAAGGATAATGAAGTTCAGGCAAAGAAAGAGACAGAAACAAAACAAATTTGACTTATTTGTAAAGTCTATTTATTAAACAAAAGATAAAGAGCAAAAAATATGCTATATGTTTGACATAATTAATAAAAATTGCGATTTTTACACCCTGTAGCAAATTTCAAAAAAGAACCTATTTACAAAAAACAGTATAACATGGTTAGTATGATGGTTAATACGGAGTGTGTCTCCCGGACGATGCAATAAAGGCCTTACAACGCCTACGCATGCTGAGTATCAAATTATCAATCTGATCGTGGGGAATATTACACCACTCATCAAGCAATGCCCTCCGAAGTTCCGGTAGACAGGTGGGAGCGGGTTGACGGGCTGCAAATCGTCGGCCAAGCATATCCCACACATGCTCTATTGGATTCAAGTCCGGTGAGTATGCTGGCCAATCCATACGGGTGATATCCTCCGATTGAAGGCATTCGTCTACAATGTTTGCACGGTGAGGACGGGCGTTGTCATCCATAAACAGAAATTCAGCACCCATGGCGCCCCGAAACAAACGTACAAGTTTTTCCAGAATGACATCCCGATAGATGTGGCCTGTCATCGTTACACTCTGAACATGCAGGTCAGTTCTGGAACCAAGAATAATTCCTCCCCAAACGAGCCATCCTGCACCACCGTAACGGTGTCGTTCAATGGTGTTCTCTTGGTGGTAATGGGTACCTGGCGCTCTCCATATAAAAGTCCCTCGAGAATCAGACTGCAAACTAAACCTGGACTCGTCGGAAAACATCACACAAGACCACTGTTGCGGTGTCCACAATGCATGCTCTCTACTCCAGGTTAATCGCAGGCGACAGTGAGTTGCGGTAAGGGGAACACATCTGACAGGCCTACGAGCATATAGACCAATGTGCCCTAAGCGTCTGTACACGGTCTGCCTTGAAACTGTCGCACAGGTAGCTGAAGAGAGCTGACGAGATAGGTCTGATGCTGTGCTCCGTCTGTTTCTTTTGGCAGTAACTGCCAAATACCGCTCATTATTCGGCGTTGTAACTCGGGGGCGACCTGTGCTGTAACATCTACTTACATTATATTTTGTTTTGCTTCCTTTCAGTAAATTGATAATTAATTTAAATCTTTTATTTTTGACTTTTCGATGTGCTAGCGCTCCTAACGAAGGATTATCACGCCCCTTAGGGTGGCTCGATCCACAGTTTGAGAAACACTGCTCTATACTGAATCGGTACTCGTCCCCAAACAGCACTGGACTCCAAGCTCTTTGACTCCAATATCCATGTTCAGTAGCCCACTTTCTTCATTGTCTTGCTGTCATTGGAGCACATGTCATCGAATCAGTGTTTTATTCGCTGTTTTGTCTCGATGGGTTGCTAACAGAATATATATATATATATATATATATATATATATATATATATATATATATATATATATATATATATGGGTCATTATTTCTGTGGTAGCATGCGTTCGCCATTGCCCTGGTCAATGTTAAACATCCCCTGTTTCTTAGAATCTCCTCCGCAGTATTGCAATTGCATTTTTTGCCATTCCAATAGCGTCTGCTACATTTTTTTGTATGTGTGTGTGTTTTCTCCAATCCCAGTCTTCTAGTAATATGTCAAGTAATAGTTTCCGGTAGATAACGTTGATGTGACAGTTTCCAGTCTCACTTTTTCCAAACACCAGTCACCCCCTTCCCTCTTCCGAAAACAAACAAAAAAAGAAAAACACAGCTTCTACAGTATCTTCATTTCCGCACTTATACACTTTTTAAGGATTTTTCACGTCATAAACGTTGATTTGTATATGAAAGTTTCTTCTTCCGTTTTCTGTTACACTTTAGACTACGGGTGGGTAGGGTGCGATAACTATACCTATGACCACAAAAGGTGTGGTAGTACTATAAATGTATTGAACTGGCTATGAGCAGACTTTGAGTTATGTGTAACTTATCTACTCAAGCAAAGAGAGCGCGGACTTACTTTAAATAATGATGGTTTATTGAGCGACGGTTGGTACGTCCGCTCCTTGGGTTGGTTACATGCATACTGAGAAAAATGTAAACAAAGAGGACTACTAGCGCCCTCTGCACATGCGGGTCGTAACAACGGGTTTTGTTTTACTTTAGATACCAGAATATCTTTAAATCCATATGATTCAAATTCTTATGATCTGTGTAGTATCTAAGTTCCTATATTGATTTACAAAGGCTTGATGATGTAGGGTTATATATTAAGTGATCAATGGTCAGCATCCCACTCGCGTCAAGCGAGCTCAACTGACATGATTGTCTGACCACTGATTCTCAAGAAGCTGAAACTTGATACCATCCCTTCAACACTATGAGAGTAGATCACCGGGGGAGAGATGTAACAGCTTTGATCGGCGTGATGTTGGATAAGCGCTCAAAACAGCAAGTCTTTCAGGGTGGTCTTGAAGTATAGAGAGGCGAGGAGCCCTCTTTAGCGGCAGTCAGAACCCAATTCACGCTTAACGTGTTACATTAGTCGTCTTAGAACGAAACAGTTCGAACAGTACCTTGAGATTGAGAATATTCAAAAGATGGAAAGTCTAGCCAGATCTTCAGACTTGACCCGTAAGAACATATCTAAGATTCTCGTGGCAGAGTAATTGCAGTCACCAACCTCCTCAAAGAACACTTCTTAAGCTCAGTAGTACCTTAGTAGTGTATTGGGTTTTATTTCGAAAAGACTTCCCATGAATATTCCTTAATCAGAAATGAGATTTCGTTGAGAGTGCTGCATTATTGCTTTTACTTTTCATATCCCGATCTAAACGTTTCACAAGTGCCATTTGCTACGTCTCATTTTGGACTATCCCTCTTTCATCAAGATAAATCATATTAATGAGAGAATATAATTATTTTTCACTATTCCATTTAAATATTTTTATACTCACTTGAATTGGCTGTATTTGTTTCATAAGTTTTGCACATTAGTGTATTTAGTAAAAGGCAAATTCGGAATTTCTAGTTATGCCTTCTTTTTATCACAGCTAGACTAAAAATATTTCACCAGGTAGGAAATCTAGCATGAGAATAATATTCATTCTTCAAATACAGTATAAGGAGGGAGTGTATAATTCAATACCAAGAGCTGCTGTGTTTCTGGTAGTAATAACCCCTCAAAATTGGTCAGGCATCAAGTTGAATAGAGGCCGTGCAGAAAATTGTCGTGATACGAAAGAGCCAAGTTCGTACTCGGATAAGCGGTATGCTATCGCAAAACTACGCAAAAAACCTACCTGTGATCTCGAACATTAGTTTTCTGTACAGTTTTTAAGCAATGAAATACGTGGGTAGTATATCTCTTTGGCTATTACAATTTATTTTCATAATTTGACAACTTGTGTGACTTCGTTTAGTGAAATCAAGTAATAATTTACGGTACATGAATAATGTCAAACATTTTGAAAAGCGAGAGGTATGACCCTAGGCTCTTGTTCCTAAATGAACTTTAAAAGTATACATTACGCTTTCAATGCCGACAACTATTAATATGAATCACTTGAGCGGCACTAAGCGGGAAATTACACCAAGAAACATATATCAAACACAAACAGATACTTTAAAATATACCAAAGTATATTATTAAACATAAGTTTTACTAAAACGTTACTAGTAAAAACAAGTAAGAAAGTGTAATAATTTTAATCAGTTTTAATCGTTTCACTTTGGTAAAAACAGTTTCAGTTAGATGAAAAAATTTTTTCTCAAAGTTGAAAGATATATGATTCAAAGAAATATTTATTTTGAATCCAAAATTGTTTGATTTAAAATTGTGCATTATATATTTAGATTATGCTGATTGTTATGAATACCGTGCTTTTATGAATATATAAATAGAAGAAAAAGAAAGGCATATTTTAAAATGAAATGCATCACGATGTTGCTTGTTCAGTGCGTATTGCTCACAAACTCCTCATTGAGATAACATTAATCTATTTCTCATAGATTTTAAATTTATAGTGTTCTCCTTGTGTCCGATTCTTTCCTCAGTATATTTATAAATCAATTTTGCAGGTGTATTTGGAGAAGGGCTCTTTCAAAACATTCAGATAATTAAGTGGGTGAGAAAACGTGTGATTTATTTGATGGTTGATATTTTGGAATGGGCTCTTGTTAGATGGACCTTTGTCAAAGTGGTGGACAGATTAAAGTATTTCGATACTGTGGAAACTAGGACTAACCTGGAACCAGAGTATAGATCCTGCAGAAGTAGTCTGAAAATTGTTCTTGAAATGCAAAAGCTTCATTCCATCAGTATTATTTTAAACTAAGTACTTCAATAACACAATCTTTTAAAATAGTTTGTGCAAATATAATATCTATATTTGAATAATAATCGCTTATGAGTGCTTCAAAATTTAAAATATTTATTACATGATTCGGAAAAGTTTAATTTTAATTATACATGACTATTTATCAACAGTGTTTAAGTAGGTTACTCAAAATGGAAACTAGTAAATGCAATTGCTTTAATATATTTTATCAAGAGATTGAAATGAAATTAATATGATCAGTGTTGGTTTCTGCAAAGGCTGACCCCATAGGTCATATCTTAATCCTGTAAGTTGACTCTAGATGCTACTTAAAGAGATTGTGTGAATTTTACAACACAATGTGTGGGGTGTACTAACAAAATTAATTGTACATTAATGCTGACCGGATGGAGGCAATTGTCTTAACTCAAAGTCAGTATTGTAGACTCAGGAAGATATTGGAGGCCACACTTTAAAATAGTTAATTCATTGGTAATTTTGCATCTCAGTAAGTATAAATTGTACCATAAATCCGCAAATATGTTCAAGCGGTCGTTATTATTCAATGGCTTTTAGCATCTTCAGGACGGCTTTCTAGGGCTCCCCTGGGAGGCAGATAAGGAAGATCTTACTTCTGAATGGTTGCATTGTAAACTAAGTTAAAAAGCCTATAATGAATTTCAGTCCTAACGTCATATTTGGATGCCCTTTAGATTACTGCATAAGTCAGCTAGTTACATTAAGTAGAACCTGGTACGTTTTCTTCAATGTATGGAATCGCGATTAAAAGTATATACCCTTTGGAAATAAATTTCGTAATTTTCAATTTCTTAGAATTCTGCTGTAAAGGCCTATTAAATAAACTTCAAATTAATGAACAAAATTATAACAGTTATTAACAAAAATATGCGATTAATGAAGACTCAGCGTGAAATATGATGCATGGTAAAAGTCTAGTCCACATTGCATGATTGCAAACATCAAGTTGTGCAGTTTTTGTTTGCATCTTTCAAGTGACTGTGCACTTTGGCTTTCAACCTTTTGTTCATATTAGGGTAGACAAGTACCTTTAATGCAATCAAACCATCTGAAGTCAGGAGTTTTAGAATAAAAACATGAAATATATCAGAAAACATAAAACTGCAACATAACTGACATTCACAAACCTAAAACACTGCACTGTGAGGAAAAATAAAAAGCATTGGAGAGTTGTACAAAACCAGAATGTTTTATAACAAGAGGAAAATTTACAAACCAAAGACTCTGTATTTACATTTCAGTTCCCTCCCCACCACATGAGTGGCAAAATATCAAATCAGGCAGAATATAAAAACTGGAGTCAGGTTGCTCAAACTGTTGAGTTCAAATATAATAGACATAGAATTGCCATCTAGTGGTCAATAAAAATTGTTCCCAGATGAAATGCACCTGTATCTTAACCACTGGAACAGTTTTCTCGTCTATGTACCACTTGATAATGACTCATGCCATAGTGTAGAGGTTAATGCTAATTTCCTGTGCAGATAATTTTGGAATCAGTTTAATGCGAGCAAATGCCTATCACACTTATATACATTTGTCTTTGTAATCTTAGAGTAGTTCTTGGTCATCTCATCTCAATTGATGAAGTTAATGTCAGCCAACTTGCATCTACATTTACTTTTGTTGATCTTCATGTTAGAAATCCTGTAAATAAATAAAATAAAATTTAACCTCAAATGTGGAGAATTTTGTTAGTTTAGTTTTCTGTCTATCCAGAGAGCAAGGAAAACTTGAGGCAATTATTTACATATCCCACCATTAAATATAATGAAGGACATTTTCCAAATCAGATACCACTGTGCTATTACAAATTGGGTCTCATTCAGTATGGTAATGTTGATAATCATGTAGCTGTAAAATAATTTTTATAGCATGCTCAATGATGGCTGACAGAGATTTTTCTACAATTCTAAGAGGATATTCGTAGATTTTGAAACAATAGTAAATCCCATGGAATAATGTTATATTAACAATCGTTAGTTAATTTCATTGTAATTCATTGTTTGTGCAGCAATAAAATAAAGTTGTGCTACAATTATCAAGAGCTACTGACTAATACTTCCTTTATTTAATACCGCATTTAGAAGTAAGTATTGAAATAATCAATGAATGAAATTCAAAGAAATCCATTCAAATATCGATTAATGATTGCTATGATATTTTGTCGATTGAACACATTGTTACTTCGTTTACATGAACAGATTTTGACATCTACTCGTAAATTTAAAAACACGTATAGAAGTGATTTTGTCATTTCCTTCAAAATATAACAAACAATTTTTAAATAAATAATAAACAATTTTTGAATTATAATAAAAATATTAATTATAAAGAAAATATTTTTTTTTAACTCTTTTAAGATTTATTTTATTTCCTTTTAACACACAAATATTTTCAAAACTATTTGAAAATTATTTGTCGTTAATTTAAATTTAACCCTGCAATTCTCAAAATGTGACCCCACAGGCATGATATTCCGAGAGCGAGCATATTGAAAAACGAAAATAAAATATTTATATAAAATAAGTATTAATTTACTGAAAGGAAGACAAACAAAAACATTCTGACATAAAAATTAAACATAAATTTATATTGATATAATACACTTCTAAATGTACCAGTACTGCTCAATATTTTTGATAATTAACTTGTCAATACTAAGTTGAAATAGAGTTTAATAACTGTGATAATTACTCGCATGGGCTTGTCATGTCTAGATGTATATTACCGTAAAATCCGGCGTATGTAGCGCACCTATACCTTAAAGAGCTGCATATTTTACAATTTTCAGATAAAACCTCCGTATAGCACTTGCACCTATGCCAGCTAGGCTGCATATTTTAATTTTAAGATGTTTTCACCTTATGTACACCTATGCCTTCAGGCTGCATGTTTTAATTTCCAGATGTTTTACCGTATAACAGACACTATACCCAGCTAGAGCTGCATGTTTTACTATATAGTTTTCAGATGTTTCACCATATAACAGACACCTATACCTTCAGGCACATATTTTATATGTATAATTTTCAGATGTTTCACCATATAACGAACACCTATACCTTATTTCGCATATTTAAATTTTCAGATGTTTCTGCATCTCAACTCGCACCTATACCTTCAAACTGCATGTTTTAATTTTCAGATGTTTTCACCGTATAGCAGCACCCTATACCTTCGAAGCTGCATATTTTAATTTCAGTGTTTCACTGTGCTCTTGCCTTTTCCTATACCTTCAAGCTGCATATTTTAATTTCAGATGTTTCTTTAAATATATGCCACCTATACCTTCAGGCTGCATGCTTTGATTTTCTATGTTTCACCCGTCTCTTGCCCTTTTTAAAATGGAAACTAGACCTGGACGTGTCAGTACTCTTCTTATCTTTGAAGTCATTTATTCTGATAGTATCATCTAAGATTTTGAAAAACTAATTATATTTCTTGAAATATAATCCTTCAAGTTTTAGAGTATATCATTTTCGTTTCCAAACAGAATACTCGATGATCTTTTTCTATTTAAAGGAGTGTCAGTTTATACCCAGCATTACGCACTGAGAATTTCTATTTTACTTTTGTCAAAGTGCCTTTATATGCCGTATTTTGCAGTATGTTTTCATGATTGTATGGTTTATAAGTGGAAGTCACATATTGGCTCTAGGTCAATTGTTTTAACTTCATTCAATACGTTGTTATTGTATAGATGTGCATAAATGTATTACATGGTGAAAATTATGATTGAAAGTTGTGTCATAATTAACTGAAAATGAGACATGTTTTATCCAGTCATTTATACTTTACAAATCACCCAATTCTTAGAATTTCTAGTACTGGATTTCTTACGTTGATTTTAGTTTGTACACTTATTATTAAAATATTTTTAAATATAAATTTCAGGATATTAATATTTGCCTGTAATCTTGTTTCTATTTTTACAAGCTCTAATAAATTATTTGTTTTTAAATTTAAACATTATTACAAAAATGGTGCACTTACATACTGCAAGACGTTACATTGATAACTTAATAAGTAATTCCCGGGAATATTAATACATTTATTAATAGTTACTAATACAAAATATTTTTCTAATTTCTTTACAAGTTCTATAATAAATTATTTCTTAGTAATTTAGACTTTGTATAAGCAGTATACCCATGCATAAAGAATAACGTTACATTGATAACCAAAGGCAGCCAGGAGGTTAAGTTATTGTAAGAGTGTTGGGGAATCAAAGGTGTAGGCATTCAGTTAATTCAAAGAGGTTTTATCTTTGGAAGACAAAAGTTATAGGTTATGTTTTATCTCTTCAAGGAAATTCCTTAAAGTAGAATCGTTTGTATTCTCAGATTCAGTTAACTGTAGTTAAAAATACAAATACTTTTAGTAATGTTTACTCTTCCATGTTTTCAATTACTTCTTTCCCGGTGGCTACATATTGGAAACAAATAACTTGAACACGTCAAAGCTCCTATATAGCAGGAAGGCTATTTAATGGTGGCACCATCTAGTGGTAGCTGTTGCTGCATATTTCGAGGCCTGAATTTATATTAATTCAAGATTTCGCCGGATGCTAAATATTGCCGTGATTTAATTGTGCCCAAAGCTGAATTGATACTCAAGAGATCTGTTACATGCTGCATAATCCTGTAGCATACGTACCTGTTACAGCATTCAAAATCTATCGCTCAGCCAGGTTCGAAGACACACAACCTTAGGCTGGTAAAATTTACATACCTCGGAAACCACCGAGCTAACTGCATAAACGACTAAAAAAACTATATTTTTATTGTATCTAATTGATGAAGACGAATCCTGGCCCTCGTTACATATGTTTTCCACTAACATGAACCTCATTAATCATAAGTATGATGAAGACAGATTAAAGTTGACTGATTGGTGTATTTTCTTTCCTTATTTTGAAAACAAAATTGTATTTTCCTACTAGAACACAGTTGAAAACTTTCACAAGTGCAGTTCAAATCCTTTTAGCATACTGAATTATTAATTTCATATTTCATTCGTGCGAAAGCGGAGAGATTTTGACGTTTATATGTTTACATTTTTCTAAAAAGCTATAAACATGTTTTCATGCATATTTCAATTCTTTCATCAAATAAAGTTTTCCCTTCCTGTGGTCGTAGGGGGGTGATTTATTCTATGTTGGAAAACGAATATTCATTCTATTTTTTTTCTTCAATTACTCTATTTTGTTGAAAATAAAGTTCCATAAGAAAGGAAAAATACAGGAGCTTTTAAAAATAAAACTTGTTTTTACTTTCTCTATTGAAAGAATAAAATGATGAACACAACTTTTTAACGATAAAATTCGTAGTTAAATGTCTTGCATTGAAAATATTTCATGAGGATTTCTGTTTTGAGTTATTTCAATTCCTTAAAAATGTTATTATATTTAAAATGATGAA
>BMAO01000012.1:0-41481 GCA_019973975.1 Trichonephila clavata
CCAAAACACAAGCTAGGTAGTTATTTGCTAAAATGTATGTAAGACAGCCAACGTACTGGTGAGAAAATGTAATTTTTGTTTATAAAATCAGATATAACAGTTTCGGATCGGATATCAATCAAAATGTTTGACGGAAATCAAATACAGCGATGCATGCAAAATTTTACGGCCTTCTGTCAAATATATAGGTAACGAAATTGTCTGGAAATGATTCTTTATAGAAAAAATTCCGAGAAATAAAAATATATAGGTTGTTTGCGAAACTCGTAATAAGCCATTGGAAAGAGAGGAAATCAGTTTGCTGTATATTAAAAATCTTGAAATTGCTTAAGTCTACTGTTTCTAACATCATTGACAGTTCAAGAAAACAAATAGTGTTAAAGCAAGCAAAGATCAGGGCACACGAAGATAGTTTAGAACGTGAAGAGAGGAGAATTGTGAGACAAAAGTACATATTAATCCAAAAACTTGTGCAGTACAATTGACTTTACAATGTAAAAGTAGATTCGGATAATCAGTTAATCCTGAAACTGTCCGAAATGTTTTCAGAAAACATAAGTATCATGCCAGAGTAATTTAAAGAAGGTCTTACATCAGTAACGCCAAAAAAAAAGCTAGGTAGATATTTGCCAAAATGTATGTAAGGCAGCCAACGGAATGGTGAGAAAATGTAATTTTTTTTATGGAAGCAAATATAACAGTTTCGGATCGGATATCAAGCAAAATGTTTGCAGAAATCAAATTCAACAATGCTTGCGAACAATTTACGGCCTACTGTCAAATATGGAGGGATAACTAAATTGTCCTGGCAAGCTCTCGTTTCGTGAACTTACTTTTTATTAATAGTATAATGAATAACTAGGTCTATCTTGACATGCTCAAAAGAAATTTAAAGCAGAGTGTTAGCAAGCTGGGAATATCAGGATATATTAATTTGTAAAAGATAGTGACAGGAAACAACTGCAGATATTTGCAAGTCATTTATCCTTTACCACTGTCGTAGTTTTAAGAATCCTGAACAAAATCCAGACCTTAATTCATCTGAGTGAGTGATTAATTGAAATTGAGTGTTTAATTGAAAGAATTTAAGAGAAACTGAGGTTAACAAAAAGTTGAATATTGCACATTCAGTTGAATTAAACACAGCTTTTAATTTTGATTTTTAAAAGAAAAAAGGTTAAATATACTGGAGCAGATCAAATAAATATAATGCTTTATCACTGTGGTTTAAAGGTAGGATTCCATTGATGACAAAAATGCGATAATACTCATTGTTGAGCAACTGCCAAATGTATGTTACTTTTTTTTGGAAATATCATTTTGTTACATTGTTTCTCTATTATTTCTAATGTACTTACTTTAAGATATTGTTGTGAACACATATACTGTTTAAAAGCATATTGTTTTACTTAAATACGTTCATTTTAGAACCAAATAACATAATTAGAAGCAAAGTATCAGCAGCTCTAGACAAAAAAACAGCATAAAAGTTGAAACCAAAAAGTAAAGCGAAATAATCTTGAAAGAGACTGTAATAAAAAAGTAAACTGCCATAAAAAAGAAGAAAGTCAATTCTACCTATTTTATAAATTCTACAGAATATTTACACACAAGCTATACTTTGACTAAGTGTAAATGATAATTCATACTTTCGGATATTCGACACTGTAATATTATTGGGGAATATTTGTAAGAAATCATACTTTTTATTTTAAAGAAAAACATTTTTCGAGTATTCTGTTTTAAATATTTTACATTTATTGTTTTTATTTATTAATAATCAATTTTTTTCACAAATTTTCGAAATTAATTACATAATAGTTTTTCCATATGGAAATGGTTACTTATCGTTACAAATGATGGATTGAGATATAATTTAAAAATAGATTCATTACATAGACTTTTCATTTTAATTTTAAAAGTTATGACAGTATAAACTTCAGGAGACTTTCTCAAATAAATATTAAAAAAGCCTACAATAAGAAAATATTTTAATAATATACGTTTTGGTAAGGAAAACTATGAAATGTGTAATGCTTATTAAAAAAGCAGAAAAACAAAGGGGAATACGTCTTATCCCCCCCATCCATCTTCTGGGTAATTCGAACAGTTTCATTAATGGAACGCTTTACAGTAGCGTTTATCAAACATTAAGGCGCGCCCACTAAAATTCTAAATAATAATTTACTTAAAATATATGTTTATTTCATTAAATTCTTTTGCTTAAGTCATGAAGATCTCTGCAATTTTAATTAGAGAAAAAAGTTAGTTAAAAAATTTAATTGAATTAAAACCTTCCAAACGTTTAAAAATGTTTAATTTGTAAATATAACGTTTTCGAAAGCGGTAACGAAAATGTGCTCGATCGAAAATATATTTTCATTCTGTTCTGTCAATTAAGAAAAAACTTGTTGACATTTGTATTGTTTCAGCTTTATGTTTCAATTGAATTAATTATATACTATCTCTTGTTTTTCAAATTTTAAAATCAGCCTTCAAATCCAACCATAGAATCTACAGTTTTTTGGATGATACAAAAAAATCAAGTGTCAAACCATCTGCGTAAGTTTAGTTCTTGTTCCTTCAACTTTAAGTAAGTTGTAATAAAGTATTTTGATACTTTAACTGTGTTTGAAAACTAATAACAAAAATTCAACAAGGAGGCAAAAGTTGTAAAATATATTATTTGCTACACAATTATAATTAGATTTCAGCTATTGTAGCACACTTTTGTTGTTTTAATATGGTCGAATAGTCGAGGTAACAGAAACGCTTGTATACATATCTTACATCTGTTCAAAAGGAGTCACTTTCTCAGTAGTGTCCATGTATCCGTTGCTATGGAAATCCTGGAGGAACCTCTTTAGGAAAATACAAAAGAAAAATTTATTAACAAAACGTATTTATTGTTTCAAGATAAGTATACACAACGCACGGAATAAAAGATTATTATTCAAGGATTAGCCTATATACATCATTTAATTGACTTTTCCCTCAAATTTCATTCGGCAAGCGCGTGCATTCACAATAAAAAAGCACAGAGGAGTATAGGTTATTCTATTCTTTTTCTTTGACCGCATTGCTATGTTAGATAACCGATCATGTCCTACTGAGGTTCTAAGATAATTTTAGTTCAAAATACCTCTTTTTCTACCATTGCAGTGTGATCGAAAAGGCCAAAACCGAAATATTCTGTAATTATCTAAAAACTTGGGCGAAGCTATTGAAATTAACTATAATTCTGTGATCTCCTTGATAGAATGCATTTCCTTAGTTAAAGTTTTAAACAGCTTTTCAATGATATTTATGTTATTGTATATATGTTATAGAGATTTGCATAAATAGTGTATGTTATGTATATCCATACTACTTTCTAAGAAAGATTCATAATTTATCCGCTTATAAAATTTGGAAAATATTACTTCATTGATAATTTATCCAAAAAAAAAGCTTTGTTCTCGTTCGTCTTTTATTTTCGAAAGTACCTCATTCCTTTGCTAGGTCTCCGGATTCATTTAGCAAAGATCTGGAAGTGAATTTTAAACACTTATTGTTACCAGTCTGCTCAGAAGATTCAGTAAAATACTAGATATGTTTAGGTCATTTTTTTCATGCTGTAGATTTTAGAAATAGGAAGTATGATTTGAAATAACCAAGAAAAATAAATTGCAAGCACCATAAAGTTGTAGCTTTAATATAGTAATTATAATTTTACATTGATCACCGTGACAAAAAAGACAGCTTGACTTCCCAAAGCGTTATTATTGGTTTATAACCTCTCATGAACTTCAAATTAGTAGATATGATAGTCTTATGAATATAAAAAATTGCGATTTCTTCTTATTTTGGCCTTTAACAAATGTTTTATATCTCAAGAAAAGCTAAATAATTTAATACATAATTATTAAGATGTTAGAGTTTAATACCTTATGTTAGTTCAACATCTATAAATTAATCGTTTTATTTTAATTATTCACTAAACATCCAGAATTTAAATTTAAGATAATGTATGGAATTTTTAAGATACATAATTAATTTCTTACGCATGGCTTAAAAGAACGCGGAATGGAAAACTCGTTTTTACTATACAAATATATCTATTTAGCCTGCTTTAAAAGGTGTGTCAAAATAAAACCGAATGTTTGTGAATTATAATATATATAATATTAGAAAAAATAAAATTTTACATTAAATTCAAATGATTCCGACTCGCTCATTGTAGGTGAAAAATTATAAAATGTTCACAATTTCTTGCAATATATTCTGTATCCATTTAAATGGCTTTCATGTAGATAGTACATGCAAAGTTTATCTGCATCAGGTGTCTCCAAAATATGTTCCGATGAACCTTGGTGTTGTCCGGAACATACTCAAGTCTTCCACGAGTTAAAATAAAAAAATATTTATATGTATTCAAAATAAATCACTTCTCTTAGAGTTTGCATTACAGCTAGTATAAACAAGGAGAGTACAAGGTCTTAGGGTCACATATTTAACTCCCGGTGTTGATGAAGATATATGGTTATAGGCCACTAATCAATATTTTTTATATATATATATACAACTAAATATGCCTAAGCAACAATACTGCACTAATTAGATGCTCGAGATGATTTTCAAATTTGTTTCATTTGATTTAATAATAAGCTTCTTGTCATTAAATCTAAATTCTTGTTTTTAATGGCAATGTTTTTCTTCTTTTGTTTGAAAATTTTTTCCAGGGACATTTAATTAACAGTTAAAGGGAATTTTTTCTGTAATTGCTAAATGCTTTAAACGTTTTGTATTAATAGTATTCTGTACTTATACGGTAGATTATGACAAATAAAACTCTTTAATTTTTTTAGTCATTAAAGAAATTTCACTTCATATATTTTAAACTCCATTATATATTTTTATATGCAAAAATAGACACGAAATTTTAAAAACGTTCTTCACCGCCACGGACTTGAATACCGCTTTTAACGACACAGAACACCGGTTTAAACCTTTGCTTGTAATCGACTGCTACAGAACTAAATTGAAATACGGAATTCATCTTCAATTGAAAGTATCTAAAACGTTATGACATGGACATGAATAAATATGAATGGAAAATGAAAAGCCCTGCCATTGAACAAGAACAACAGCTATTGACATATTAACAAAATCGATGGTATAAACTAAATCAGGAAAAGTTCCTAAATCCTAGGAATACCAAGGATATCTCTCGTATTTAAAAAATAATAATGTTATTAAGAAAAATGCATTTAAGTCAAAAATATATCTTAATGTTTGTATCAACAAAAACCATAAAAATCAATTAAACGCAAAATTTGTATACGATACTGATAATTTCAATTTTTTTATACTTTGACAGTTTAAACACATATCGTAGTTACTAAATGTAATGCAAGAGTAGATAAAATCTAAAGGTAAATTAAATGCTGTTAATGAGTAAATTGCATTAATATTATGTGAAAATTTGGATAAAAATACACTAATTTTCTGTAGTTGCCTTTAATTAGAGTAGCTGTAAAATGTTGATCTGCTGTAAACATTTTTTTCGGGTTTATTATTCTTTTTTTCGAAGACCCTTGATCTACAGTCAAACAGACGAATGGTTGTTTCCATTTAAATAATTAATATTTCGAATGGAGATTCCTCTTCTAAATATTTTCTGTATTTTTCTTCAAACTCCCTTTTTGAGGAGACACATTGCATAAGAATTTCGTAAACCCCTTTTTTAGTTTGTATCTACCCTTGTCTTCTCATTTTTTATGTAAAAAGTACTTGCTCTTAAAACTTTATAATCATGGAAACGAAGTTTGAGTTAATGGAAAAAATTTAACCGTTTTTAGCTAGTGAGGTACGATTTTATAAACGTAAATGGGATCTCTGTTAATAAAAGTATTATAAAACTTTACAATTTTTTGCTCGGACCCTGTATTATGGATACGACTAATGTGGCAATAGCTTAAATTATTATCACTATTACCCTCAAAATTTTATTCTCAGAACAAAGCAAACACTCCCCTTAGAATTTATATCGAAATCAAAGAAGTGTGATGTAGCAGTCTACTAAATTGTCCCTTATATTATTTGACTTCGATTGGAAACCGAAAGTTTGATTGAAAGAGTTTATGTTAAACTGAGTTTTACAAAAAATTTGAATCATGTCTATTTAGGTGAGATCAACTTCAAAAATTTTGAGTTTTGATATTGAATAAAACAGAAGCTGCTGTACTAGGATGACAAAAATACGAAAATACTTTATGCTGCGTAGCTTCCGAATGCATTGCTACCTTTGTTCAACACTATTTTATTACCTCGCTTTCTTGTGTGTCCGAATGGAATTTTGTAATTGATTTAAAACTAACTACACGATAAGCTAGAGACATGAAATTTGGACTAGAACACAGAAGTGGATAACAATGAAAATAGTTATAAAAACATGGTAATAATTTTTTTTTCTCATTCAACAATTTATTTCGAAACATAACTTGTTACGTGGCTTTCTTTATTATTTATAATATAATTATTTAAATATATCGTTGAGAAAACATATACTGTTTAAATGCATATTGTTTCACTATATACACATCACTTTTCAGAACCACATCCACATAGTTTGAAACGAATTATCAGCAAACTCTGAAGAGAAAAGAACAGCATAAAGTGGGAAACCAAATGTAAAGCGAAATAGAAATTAAAAGAGATTTGATATAAAAAGAAGAAAGTCAATTCTGCCTATTCTACCAATTCTACAAAAATATTTACAATCTATACTATTACGTAAGTGTAAATCATATTTCATACATTTGGATACTTAACACTGCAATATTATTCTCGATATTTGTAAAAGAAATTATACTTTTTTTTAAAGAAAAAACATTTTTTTTAATATCCTGATTGAACTACTTTACACTTATTGTTTTATTTATTAATCATCAAGTTTGCACGAATATTCGAAATTCAATACATAATAGATATTCCGTATGAATACGGTCGTGTACGCAAAAAACCGTTTCGCATTGCTCACACTTCATTTACTTATTGTTAAAAATTAAAAACTAGGCTTCAATGGAAAAAAACATTGCTTAAATAATTGGTTCGCCATTTTAATTTAAACAGTTAAAAAAAAATTTCTGAAGATGTTTTTCTTTAGAAAAGTTAAACCAATGATGAGGAAATATTTTAACAATAAACATTTTCGAGAACTCATTCGACGGAATTTTACAATGCTTTTTAAGGAAGTCGGGAACCAAAGGAACCGGATTTTAAAGACTTCTGGATACTTCAAACTGTTTGCATTAATTGAACATATTATGAATATGAGTAACTTTTCACACACAAGCACCAATTCTTTTAATATTGGTGATCTTTTTGTTGTTGAACTTTCAGTGGTTTTGTCTCAATATTAATTATCCTGGAACTAGAAGAAAGAGTTAGTTAACACATTATCTGTACTAATCAATTTCTTAATCCATAGAATAAAGATTTTCTTCATTACTCTGACGATACTTAGCAGGAATATTTTCTTTCAAATCCACTCTTCCAAATTGTACATCAGTAGCGCTTCTGTGAGAATTACTTTGGCGGGAAAGGAGAAAATTTATAGCAGAAATAACTTTTTCAGATTGTATTTTGATCGTATTGCAAAGATTGTCCGTTTTGTTCCAAACAAGTAGTTAGACTCAAACTTTAAGTGTAAAATTAATTTTCCATCTAGTGATTCAAAAAAAATATGCCATGAAAAAAAAAACTGCAGTATACATCAGAATTCTGTAGATAAAGAGTTAAGAGTTTTAAAATGAAATAGAGAACTTTAAAACGTGTTGCAAAGATTGTTATTTTATAAAATATTGCGTTTAAATGGGTGGCAACTTATGATCGTTTTCTTCGAGATATTTAAACATTGTTAGAGAAATAAACAAAAAATATTCAAACAATGAAGAATCGAAGTCTAAAATATTGTAAAATATTTTCGCTTAGAATTTTATTCAAAACTTTTGATACGACTCACCAATGAAAACTTTTGATAACAGCAAAGTGTAAAAAAGAACAATAACGTTTCATCAGAAAACATATATACACAAAGGATTGGGTTTAAGAAAAATATATTATTCAAACGTAAGAAAAATGGAAGCAAAGTAGAATTTCTTAATTTCCTGGTAGTTTTTTTTTTCATCTCAAGTAAGAAACATTTTACATACTTTAATAGGTTAATAATAAAATAATACTTTTTCTCTTTCTTTGTTTCTAAATAAAATCTGTTTTTCCAGGACATTCAGAAAAGGATGGAAATGAAAAGTAAATGGAGCGTAATATTTAACATTTTGCTGTCGGTGATGGTCGTTTATAATTTTTTCAATATGTACACATACTTACACTTACCATCGCTCATCAATTTATCAATAATAATAATTCTTTTATACAAAATCTGCAAATTAGAGGAAACAATTAATAATAATATCATTAAAAAATTAAATTCACAAACCCAAACACCCGAAATAGAACCAAAAATATTCAAATCTGTCCATACTGAAACCAAAATAATAAAAAATTTTAACAATAGTTCTCAAACTTGTATACCTAAGCAAAATAGCTGCACACAGACCTTTAACCCACAAACAAATTCTAGCTCCCAAACTTCCGTTTACAAAAAATACAATAGTACTCAAACGACAATGGATGATATAATTGAAAAACCCGTCACTGACCAATCACCGGCAGCAGAACAAGAAGAGATGGAAGAAAATGTGGAATGTATAAAAAATGTCGAAATTATGAACAAAATTTCAAATCATGATGAGATCGACGAATATTTCGACCTTTCTTCCCTCTCAGAACATTCTTCAATAGCAGATAACCCTGGATACAAAAAGAAAAAAAATTCTTGGAAAAAAATTAAAAAATCCTTAAAAAAATATCCAAATTACATAAAACAAAATCCCTTAAAAATTCTCAAAATTAGTCTACACATAATCACAATCATTCAATAGAACGTCATCTTAAAAATGCTTTTTGTAACAATAGCCCAGAATATGATAGACCGTGTGAAATGAGGTCAAGAAGATGGGATTCGTCCGGGACATATCGAGTTGTATCTCTCCGGGAAGATTCCAGTCCGGCCGCTCATCCCCTGGTGTGGGAGCGGCAAAGAGGGTTTATCGGAGGCTGGGAGGAAGGGAAAGTGAGACACTGCTCGGAAAAGCGAGTTGAGAGGCTGTGGGCGAGAGGACGTTTAATGCCACACAACGGAAAGAGGTCGGGAGAGAACGAAGACACAACGGAGAGTTTTGTAATGACTTGGTGTCTTGTTTCTTTTTCATCTTTTTGGCTGCTTTCCTTAACAAATTCTAAATTAGCTTTCATATTCAAAATTCTTTGTTCAGACTAAGGTATGTGAATGTACCTTGTCCCCATAGCCCCTTTTCTAAGGTATTAGTACCATTTCCATAGTCTCCAAGGTATTAGGTTACCTTATTCAGCCTGAAGATACTTTAAAAGTATCTTACCAATTCATTTAAATGTAGGTATTTAAATTACCTTACAATTTTTCTCCATTCCTTTCACCCGCGGCAATATCTTTGATATATCTTTACTCAATATCTCAAAATTTCAGTTACAATATATTTTTTTTGGTGCTATTTTAACATCAAAACATTGCAAAACTTTCAGTTGTTTCTTCTTTCCATCCTGTCTTCCTTCCCTTGATGGGTGTTTGAACATTTTCTGGCCTTCATCCCCTCAACTCGCTCTTTCGAACAGCGTTTCAGTCTCCCTTTTTCCCTACCTCGGATGAGCCTTCTCTGCCGCTTCCACCTCAGGAAATGTGCAGCAAGACCGAAGTGGTTCCAGAGTGATACATCTCGTTGTCCTGGAACAATTTCACTCTCTCTGCCTCCTTTCACACGGTTGAAATCTTGTCAATAGATTGCATGCTCAATAGCCACTTCCGTCAAAAGCTCTCTTAATTTTCAATATCTTACAATATCCCTTCATCCGTTTTTGTAATAATAGTTAAAATCACAGATTCAGTACAATAGCTATCGATCTCATCATGATTTGAAAATATTAAATCAATCTAAATTTTAAAAAAAAATCGAAGCTCGAATAATATTTTCAGAATATTTTTTTTTTCAAATTTCCGCAGAAGAGATACCAGAACTCAATAAAAATTTATTTTTTCAACATTTGATACATTCTGTAAAATACATTCTGAAATAAAATATTTGATACCATTTGTGCATATATTTATATTTTTGTATTTGATATCCCATTATATAACTCTTGGTGTAGAAGAGCCCATGTCATGCGTTTGCACTGAAATCGAAACCAGTCCTGTGTACCGTAACATTAAAGGAAAAATAGAAATGTTTCCTCTCTTTGGAAGAGCACGATTAAAAAACGAAAGAACGTTCATATAATTTTACAAGGCTCCTAATAACTATGTCGTACTTCCTCCTATATTAACATAACTTTGGAAGAAACATTTTTTAACAATTGAATCTTGGAAAAGAAAAGTAAGTGTTCATTCTAGTTTCTCTATGAATGAGCTAGAAAAGGGTTTTCCTAAAAACGGAAGCCGTGTTTAATTCAAAGTTTATAGCGTTTATCTATAAAAATCTTCATAGCCTTTACCACTAACTCCTGAACATTTCTTATTTGGTAGAATTTACAAGTTTTAAGCACGAAAAATATCCAGTAATAAAAGTATACAACGAATACTAGACTCGGGTTTAAACCTTCAATAAACACCTACTCAGTGAACTTTGAAACTTTTGAATGAAGTACTTCTTCCTCAACGTTCAATGAATGTACTTGTTCTGTTTGAATTAATATGGACAAACCTATTTTTCATGTCTATGTTGATATGGGATTAAAAATTATGTTCCGAACTACCTCAAAAGGGTTGTATCTGCTTAGAGGCAAAGTGATGGATTGACCTTGAATATAATTTACTCGTTTAGCCGGTTTTAGTTCATCCGTTATGAAATTTTCAGTGTGGCAACAAGTGGGTGAAATTTTGCGTTCCATGTAACACGCTTTACTTTTGCTTGTTCAAATATTGATCTTACTCCGAGGAAACGTTCTAAAAAAATCGCTTGTTATGAACACTATTGTAGGAATGTGAAAAATATTGCTACGAGAGCTTAGTATGGGTAAATAAAGAATTTCAAGATTTTTAAGTGCAATTCAAGCTTTCGGGGATATCCTATTCAAATAGAAAATTAAATTATGTGTGGGAGTAAATTGAAAACTACTCAAACAACTGATAAAATTCTAATTAGAAATATCAAAATAAATCCAAGAAAGATAATCGTAGACCTTCAAAGTGTTTTATTAGAACATGGTGCCGAATTGAGTACTTCAACTGTGCGGAAAAGTCTTCTGGAGGTTGGCCGTAAAGCAACAAAATCCCCCAGGAAAAACAATTTCTTACTCAGAAAATATAAAAACGTTTGTCATGGTTCGGGAAATACCAAAAATGGACTGTTAACAACAAGAAGGGGAATTTCTGCGATAAAACAAATTTATTTGTGCAGGGACACAAATCAAATAAAGTTAGACGGAATGAAGTAGAAACTCTTTGAGCTCATCATTTCTAACCGATTGTAAAACATACTTCCAAATAGATGTTTTGGGTTTTTTTTACAACAAATGTCCTTAGAAATATTTCTTCTTAAAAGCATGTGGAATTCTGTCAAGTGCGACGAAAACTTAAGGAGTAGGATTGTTCCCTCCATAGGAACATTTTTTTTTTTGAGACTCTAGGTAGACTCCTTGTGTGCCAACAAGTATAACACAAGGCTTACAAACGTATGTCAATACTCGATCAATAGTGGTAGGAAGTTTTAAGTACAGGGATACAAGCACAAATGGGAAATCGAAAGGTAAAAAGAAACAAGACGGGATGCAAATACAATAAACACAGTACAAAATACAACATTGCTCACATGCAAAAACGGAGACATTCAGTAAATAAAATTATACAATGGTGAAGGTTTGGAAGCACATGTGTGATCAGAATAAGACTTTCAAAATACAAATGAGTAAAAGCATGCATACACACAAATACTTAAGACACACAGACATATACATATATATATATATATACGCACTTTAAAAAACCAGATACATACGTACACAGTAATTGTTAGCAAACACACACAAAATAATAAAATAGTAAAAAAAACACAATTTTTTTTTTTAAATAAAAATAATTAAATTGACAATCTAAACAATACAAGAAAAAATGCTATTAATATATGCACAAAACGATGTAAAAGAAGACTTGCTCTGAACAAAGGCAGAGAAAGGAGGAGGCCACGCTATATTGTTCTTTTGTAGGCAATTCATGAGAGTACGTCTTTCGGAAGAGAATTTAGCACAAGCAAATATTAGATGCTTGACATCCTGGACTGAGTCACTGGAGCAAGAACACTGGTCAGTAGGTCAAAAATTAAAGCGTTTCAAATAGGCTTTAAAGTTTCCATGCCCAGTTATAAACTGGGTAAGTATAAAATTAGAATGAAAGTGTTTAGCCTTTAAACGTCTCTGAATAGAAGGAATAAATTCCTTGGTGAAGAGCGCATTATTTGATATTTGATATAATTTATTCCACTCAGAAATAATTTTTTCCTTAAAAATATTTTTATAATATGATTTTGGAATGCTCATAGGAATCAAAAAACTTAATTTTGTAGCTTCTTTTGCACGTTCATTGCCATAGATTCCCGTATGACCTCGAACAAAAGAAAAGGAAACTTTTACACCTCTGGGGCTTCGAAGAAAATTGAGATCAATTTGCGTTTTAACAATCAGTTGATTTTGAGAATCAATGTTATTTAAAGCATATAAAGATGAAAGAGAATCACTGCAAATTAAAAAATCCGATAAAAGGTTTTCGTTTTTACAGATCCATGAGACTGCTTCAGCTATGCAAAGTAATTCAGCCTGAAACACACTACATTCATCTCTTATTCTAAATTGGCGAGTTTCAATTTCAATAAAATCTTGGAAAATAACAAATGCAAGGCCAACCTTATTGTTAATTTTGCTACCATCTGTAAAGCAGACAACAGGAAAGTTGTCTTCGATATTTTTACGATAATTAACAAAATTGAGGGGAAATCGTTCAGAAGGATGAGGGAGATCAGAAAATCGCAGGGTACCATCTAGACTCTTATTGGTACAGTTCTTTATTGCATTCTTGAATTCATTATTTCTGATTATAAAGATGTCAATAGGTGGAAAGCCCGAGATAGCAAACACAGCATCATAGGATATCGTTCGATACCCAGAAATAACCCGAAGAAGTATTCTTCGTTGAATTTTTCGCAGGAGACGACAATTTATTTTCTTCTTCAAGGCACACCCCCAGATTCGTGAACCATAACAGATAAATGGAACAATGCCTTGTTTATAAATGAGGGATGAGACATTGGACTTGATCCCAAAGCTATTTCTGGCAACTCTGTTAAGACCTAGCAGAATTTTTTCACACTTATTTGAAAGATGCAGAATATGTTGCTTCCAACAGAATTTACTATCAAGGACAATACCAAGATATTTAGTTCCTTCACACAATCGAGGGGAATCCCATTAAGGGTGAGGTTGCTAGTGAGGGTGTTGCTTTCTCTTTTCTCCAAGATCATAACTTTTGATTTGACAGCATTAAACTCTAATTTATAATTCTTTGCCCAGGTTGATACAAAATCAAGGGTAAGCTGCGCTTGTCTGCTTATATCATGAAAAGACTTTCCCTGAAAACAAAGAAGTAAGTCGTCGGCAAAAGCAATTTAACGTTTAGGAACAATTAGGAACATTTAACGTAACATTTCGACATGAATTGACCCCTTGTCACAATTCGAGATAGATCCAGATATTTATGCGGGAAAATGAAATAAAAGTACTTCATCAACCTGGTAAATCATTTAAGTTAAATCCTATTGAGACTTCTTGGCATATTCTCAAGAATCGTATAGTTAAGATGGATTACCAGACAACAGAATAAATGATAAAGATTGCTCTGCAAGTGTTATGGGCTTGTACAGTATCACTGTGAGCTGAAATATAATAGTTTTGGATACTTCATTGGCTGATTTACATTTTTTATTATTTCTGTTAACTATGCGATTGCAATTTATATAAATTCATAGCCTAAAAATTTCTCCCTTTAGAAAGAAATGAAAAAATGTCTTATACTAATTTTCTATGTTGATGACACCTGGAGATGATTTTAAAAAATTTCTAATAAATACAAAAAAACTGGTATTTAATCTTATGAATACTGGTATTACAAAATTGTGCAAATCTAACAAAATACCGGTATTCGGTAATTGTTTTGTTATCAATAAGCAAAGTATATGGTAAACACTAGAAATGCATGAAAAATGTAAAATGAAATAGAAGAGGTTTCACGTCATTGTTCTGTATTATTAGACTCTCCAACTTTACCATCGGTATAATTATTTGCATCAAATGATGAAATGGTGTTTACATCCTCCATTATTGCAGACAAATACAGTTTTCAGTTTGTTCAAAGCTTAAACAATATCACTGATAGAGATTTCGAAGGTGAAAATGAAACTGAATATCGAATCTCATGTTCTTACTTCATACAAAAATGAGGAATGTCATGAAAATATGCGCAGTTACTTAGATTCACATTCTAATAGTGAAATGAAAAACATAAAACTGACGACTTTGATTTATTTGTTGTCAGTTTTATGAAGAAAAATACAATTCAAAGAAAATTGCGTATTGTTTTTCAAAAACTCAAAAATATTTTGTTTTTTAAAAAAGATAAAAATTGAGAATTAAATTCCATTAAGATCTTTTGAATGTTTTTGTTTCATTGATTGTTATTAAATACATATAATACGTATGCAAATAGAATATACTCTAATAAACTTAATGTTGTTAAATAATTTTTCTTTGCAATATCTTTTAACCGGAAAATATATTTCAATCCCCTCAGCTTTCGTGTTAAACGATTTTTATTGTATTTAGAATTTTGTAGCTCATTTACTTTACCTGAATATGCGAATGTAAGTAAATGTGTAACCAAAATGGTATCTGCAATCAAATTGAATACAAATTTTAATTTTTGAAGTAAGATTTACTTTAGTATATGTTACAATATGCTATAGCTCAAATTGAGTGCTAGAGCCACTTACGATTCGCCGTTTAGTGGCGCAGTGTCGAAGTGTGGGGAGCAGATTGCCAGGTCAAGAGTAGTTCATATCACTTAACAGAGATTCAAACTGATGACCATTGCAAATGGCCTTCATGCTGTTTCAGAATATGATGAAACAGTTTTTAATACCACTTATTTGCGGGTTGAGGCAAGTATTGTACCAAATTTTGAGAATTGTTTGTATTTGTTGTGACGAATATGAAAATATCGACAACAGTGATGAATTTTTAGCAAAGATTAAATATTTTTTTACATGTAATAGCACTTTTATTGTACTCAAAAATAATAAAGTAATATTTTTTTACTTAATATAACGTTTATGAACGTAATAAAACTATTTTTTCTTTGGATTTCTAAAGCGATCGCAATAGACTAAACAACCTATCTCACTCGCATCCGCTTGGACAGTTGTTGCCTTGCACTCGCTCCAGCTGACTTTCAATGTGTCTGGCAAAATATAAAAAAAATTAAAACTGTCTCGCTATTGAGGTAACATTTTTTATAGGTCTCCAAGAAACATGTATAAAATTCAGCTTTGATACTATAACGAAAGTATATCATTATCATTTAAACTTATGGGTGTCTGGCAGTGGGTTGCATCTCTACTAAGTGTCCGGCAAAGGATGACGCAAATTTTAATGTTATTATTTCGAAAAAATAAAAAAAAAGTTTGCTTTATACTTTATAGAAATTGAGGAAATATTTTATACACCTTTACTACCTGTTACCTGCCCAAGTATTCTCTTTTAAATTCCATACTTGCTGATCGTGCAACAAATTTATGCATATGCTTTTCTTATTGTATATATAATAATACGTGTATTCTCCTAGCTTCTTCAAGGACTATTAGAAACCATTGATTATAGCGATGGATTTCATAGCTGATAGTTTGGTCTCGGTGCCAGTGAAAAGGTTCTTTTTTTTACATAAAGTAGATTATTGCTAAATTAATTTGTGTCTAAAATGCGTTCATGAACTGAAAGTTAAAATTTCAAAAACAACACATTCAGGAGTAATATTTCACACACATACATTTTATTCAAAACTACTAAGAATATTGTTACTAACACTTTTAATGTGAAATTAATTAAAGTTACACAATCAATTTAACCATTTTTTTATTTTATTATGAGGCAGTTTAAAGAGATAATCATATCCAAAAAGAAATGTGTAAAATCAAAAATTCATTTTAATTCATTTATTCTTTTAAAATATAGATGAAAATAACTGTTCAAGGTTATTTATTCTGCTGGCAATACAAAGTTTTGAACTAAAGCAAAAGAGAAAACAATTTTTATTTTTTAAAAAATGAAACAATTTTAAACCTGATATTTGTCTGTAATTTAAGTGTATTAAAGAGTTATTCAACTTCGAGATGAGTAAACAAAGATGTTTGAAAGCAGACTTAATGATCAATGTTTATTTGTCGTTGAAGAGTTTTTTTATTCGAGAAAACATTAATTCATTAAGATAATCAAATTAAATTATTCCAATTTAAAAAGTATTTAATCATAGATAAATTAACTTAAATAATATAAATTTAAAAAGCTTGCTTTTTCTACTTAGAATCTTAACAAGGAATTAATATTTAAAATTTTTTATTTTGTATCCATTATAAAGGGTTTTTATGAAAAACTTAAATGATCCGATATTGTACTTTAAAAAAAATACAGCCTAATAAAAGCAAAAAAAAATAAATAATAATAAATAAATAAATAAATTCAAAAAAATCGTCAGGATAATTTATTTTTTAAATATAGTTGCTCTTTACAACCAAATTCTCAAAAGCAGATGGCTGATTTTATTTTTGAGCATTTTTACAGACATTTATTTGATATATTTTTTAAAAAAACACAACCATAACTTTTTCCTTTTAGTCGGTTAAAATAGCTTCGATGCTAATTGAAATATACAATCCAATTTCTTTTTCTTTTTTTGTACATCTTACTTAAGTGCTTAAATCAATTACTTTAACTTTTTCAAAACACAACAATTTTCCAAGAAGGATAAATTTGTATAGTTTTCTCCCCTTGCAATTAATTAAACATAAATGAAAACTAAAAATTAAAAAAAAATTAAGAAACATAAAATACTAGTAGCGCATTCATGGTTTGATTTCTGAAATTTACTTCTAAAAACCAGAGCAAAGAAACAATATTTCTGAATTTCTTTACTCTATGAAAATTAATCCTAAAATATACTTTTTTTATGTTTAGTGTCATCTGAATTAAAATATACATAAAAAAATTAAGAATATTATTAGAATAAAAAAACTTAACGTGCAATTTCTTGACAATGATGAAGAAAATGTGATATTTTTTGGTACATTATTATTTTATGGAGAATGTTTTTCTCTGATAATAATACATTGCTGGCCAGACAAAATACAACACAATGAGAGAAGCATGAAAACCATGTGAAATTCACATCATGCGTTGACGGCGATGGAATATGCAAATCATTAGCATTAAAGTGCAGTCGCACATCACGTGCGACCATAGCGCCCCTCGCTAGCACTATATAAGTGGAGAACAAACTGGCGATTTAAAATACAATAAATTTTTCGTAAAATCTTATAAAGAAATTCTGTTGTGTCAAATTACACAAATTTGACATATAAAAACTTTTCAGAATGAACTTAACACTTATTAAAAATTTGATAAGAAAATGTACTAAAACTAGAAAGGCAATATCAGACACAAACACATATCATGTCTTAAATAAATTGGTGCTTTTGAAATCATCTCACCAAATATCAAACAAAAATTTCAACTCTCCAGTTTAGAACTATTTAATGCTTCAAACAACTTAATTGAAAGAGGAAACGCAAAGCTAATGCTGAATGGGATTTATGGTAGGAAATACAATTTATAACGGAATATTCTCTTCAGAGCTGATAACAGACAGTTTCTAATGGCTCAAAAATATATATGTAGTATAATATTAAAAATTAACTAATTAGTAATCATTATATAAACAAAGCTGAAATAAAATAGAGACGAATAAAGATATAATGTATTTAAATGTTTTACTTCGTTAGAGAACCACCTGCATTTATCTTGAATTTATCTCTAATCATATTTACTCACAAGCGAAGCATTTATTCCAAATAACGTAGATGCACATATACGAGGGTGGGTCGGAAAATCAGTTTCCCCTGTCGACTGTGGTCAGAGTTGTGTAGGAAAGTCAAAACATAGAAGGAGACATTAAAAATAAGGCATACCTTTACTTTTCCGCGTATGTGCCAAGTATATTAAGACATTTGCACACCGCTGGATAGGCTTGAAAAAGCCCTCCAGGAAAACTGAGGTTTTTGCATACGGAAGCAGCGTTTAACGGTTTGTTTGATTTCAGCATTGCTTCTAAATCTCCTTCAGGCAAGATTCTTCTTCAAAACCAGAAACAGATGAAAGTCACTTAGTGCAAAATCAGGACTGTATGGCGGATGGTGTAGGAGCTCCCAACCAATAGCTGCAATATGGTGTTGCGTTGTCGTTGCCGAGTGTAGTCTCACATTGTCATCAAACAACAGAACACAAGATTTGAGGAGCCCAGGACTTTTTTTCCGAATCGCCACTTTCATTTTTTACTGGTTATCACAGTACCGCATAGAATTGATGGTTCCAACCTCCAAAAAGTCCACGCAAAAATAAACGCTGCTTCCTTATGCAAGACCCTGAGTTTTCCTGCAGGGTTTTTTGAAGCTTATCACATGGTATGACAAATGTCTAGTTGTACTTGGTACTTATATGGAAAATTAATGTTATTTTTTATCTTCAATGTCTCATTCTATGCTTTGATTTTCATACTCAACTCTGACCACAGTCGACAGGGGAAACTTATTTTCCGACTCACCCTCGTAATTAAATTAGGAAAATGAGGAAAGTCTATTGTGTGTTTAGATTCTGTAACACCGCATTGTAAATAATGAGGCTTCATCCCTGAATAAAATAAATTGCTAGATCAAAAAAAATTCAGAACATTCAGAGTCATTTATGGTAATGAGAAAGTCATAATTATTCTGTAACCTCAATTAGAATCTTCATCTGAAAGTTTATATTACTAACTAGCTTAAATGCCCGTTCTTCGCACGGGTTAAGTTTTAAAAACAAAAATTCTTAAATCATAGCAATTAGAATATTTTTTTAGGGAGGGTAAAACCCTGTATGAAGTAGAAAACCAAAAATTAAAAACATTTTTTTTTCAAATGAATGTTCACATTAGAAATAATTTTAAACAAATTGCAATTTGGCTTCAAAGTAAATAATAATTTAACAAAAACAAATATTTCAATGTAAGAGAGAAAATTAGCAAGCTAAAGAGTAAATAGATATGAATGAATGTAAATATAAATAAAAATTATTACAGAAAAGTGATAGCAGTAGTGAGTTCCTGCTATGGAAATTATGGGTGAAATAACCTGCGATAGATGAGCCGAAATAAAAAATGAACGATGATAAACTGATTCACTCAATCCTATCATGAATAAGAAATATTAGAAAGCATTCAACAGAAAAAAATTTAAATTAGCGTTGCACCCATACCTCATATAATACTATCTAACATCTCAGTAATACATCTAATATAGAGTATTAGTTCAGAACTGAAATATGAATTATAATATTAATTTAAATTAAAAGGTTATTAAAACAGAAAAAGTAAGTCCTAACTTTGATAAAATTGCCATAAACAGTTCTGAACAACAACAAAAAAGCACATAACGGAAAATCTTAAATATTTAAAATTGAAAAAGAAAAAAATATAAAAGTAACCTTACATATAGTATATTGAAATTATAATATTACTTCAAATCAAAAAGTTACTTTAAATAGATAAATTAATATTTGATTTTGATGAAACTATCATAAGCAGCTCAGAACAAAAAAAAAAGCTTGACAAAAAATATACGTAAATAAAAATTCTAACTTAAAATCACAATATTGACAATCTGTTAATCTCAGTTTACATTGAATGTCATTTTCTAAAGTTACATTTTTCTACTTTTTGTTCCAATGGAAAAACATGGAATCTGCCAATAAAGAAAAAGGGTACTTATGTATTGGCATCACCGCAGCAAAACTTGCACCACGATATCAAAATAACAGATTCTTATGTGTCTTATAAGGAAAAAAATTCAAATTTTGGTGAAAAAAGTACCACTTTGGCTGCATTGACTCTAATACGTAAGTATCACGAAAAGTTGTAACCTTTTTCAATGGAAGAAAATGTAGGTTCTTAGATTTTATTGCACCAATGCCAATGTTCAAAATAACTCGCCAAGTTGGCAACACTGATTTCACATATGTCGCACCCGTTCTTCGCACGGGTTAAATTTTTTAAAAAAATCCAGCTTTTTTTTTTTTTGCATTTTAAAGAGGATTGAGCCATTACAGGGCAATGTATCTAAAAGTTAGAAGTTATTTTATTTTATGAGTGTTCATATTGAAATTTTGCTTAACATTTAAGAAAATGAAGTAGAACACTTTATGGAAAGTAAATATCTTTAAAAGTGGTTCACAACAATAAAAATAGTAGCTTTAGGCCTTGCAAGATGGGTAGTTGTTCCATTACGCAAACATGCATTATTACAAACGACAAAAATTTATAAGAAATAATTATAAACAAACATTATGCACAGTTTCACAAATTTAATACGGTGGATAAACTTAAGTATCACCCACTAACGTCGGCGGTTACTATCTACCTGAAGTTCATATCATGACACAGGTTTTTGGCACTAAAGTTAAGCTTAGAACTAAATGAAATCGCCTAAATTATCATCACACTTAAACGGTACATATTGCCCCATTCCATCCGTATGGAATGACTATTTAGTCTGAAGAAGTTGTAAAAAAAAACATTCTATTTTTAAAGTAGCGAAAAAGATATAATACCTTGTGAATCAAATAAAAAAATCTACTGTTATCAAATTAGTGTTGTTAATCGGAAAAATGAAATTGAAAAAAAAAGCATTTTTTGACAACGATTTTTCTAAAAAACAAATGTAATTCCTCCCCAAAGAGTTGAAAAACGAATAAATACAACCATAAATAATTAAATTTACAATAAAATGTTCTAAAATCCCCTCCAAAACTGCTCAAAATATTAATTTCGCAAAGTTAAGACTTGATATGGCTAATGACGTCATATCTCCATTTAGCTGAAAAATTGCATAAAAATTGAATTTTATCGAAAGTCAATTGTTGGCCAAACGGTAAAACAAAATTTAGAAGGAACATTTTTTATGACGATTTTTTCGAAAAACAAATAAAATTCCATCACAAAGAGTAAAAAAACGAATAAATACAACCATAAATAAGTATATTTACTGTGAAATGTGCTACAATCCCCCAAAAAACTGCTCGACACATTCATTTTTGCAAAGTTAATACTTGACATGTTTGATGACGTCATATCTACATTTAGCTGAAGAATCACTTAAAAATTTAAATTTAAAAAATCTAAAGCAAATTTTAAAAAAAAAACTCTTTAAGCATAAAGATCTGCAGTGTCTACGTGCCAAGTTTCACACTTCTGGGTTGCTTAATTTGGTCGGAATAGCGTAAACACACAAACTCTTTCTTTTATATATTTAGTATAGATTATGACATTAGTTTACAACCTTACATATAGTAGAAACCTTAAATATACAAATAAAAGTCTAATTTTGACGAAACTACAATAAATAGCTCAGAATAAAAAGAAAATGTCAGAAAATCTCATACGTTAATAAAAATTCGTATTAGCCTTCGTGTTCTTACGTATTAGCATCACCGCAGCCAAACTGGCACTAAGCACACACAAATCACACTATATCCCAACAAAATCCGACTGATTTTTTTTCCACATAAAAACACAAACACAGAATCTTTGTTGTTTTGATATCAAGGAGCGAATAGCATGGCACCAATTTGGCTGTGATGACACTTATATGTAAGTATCATAAATTCTAATTTAAATCACAATATTGGCAATCTAATAATCCCAATTAGTTTGAATGGAGTGTCATTTTATATGGTACTTCCATATTATCGCCACCTATTGGCGACATTACATGAAATGAAGCATATGGTTGCCAATTTGGTGAGTTAATAATTAAGTTGGCAATAATATGCAAGCACCAAAAAAGGTTATTGCTTTTTACCTTTATCGTCTAGTTCCATGTTTCATCGATGTTGAGAAATAGTACCAGAATGTAGCTTATAACAAAAAGAAAAGGTACTGATGTACTATTACAACAATCGCCAATTTGCAATAATATGTGAGTATGTGTGAGACACTAAAATAGAAAATACAGCATTAATTTTAATTAAAAGGTTATCAAAAACAAAAGAAAATTAAGATTATGGTACAAAACAATTGCAAGGACCATGGGTTTGCACATTTGCTTCTCCTTATTCTTTCTAACCTGAATGTTGGTGGTATTATCAGTCTATGGTTGTGCTTGGGTTACAAAATTTTTTTCAGATACAGCAAAAAGGTTTGAAGAGTGTAATCAAGCTTTTTTGATAATCATAGTACAGCTAAGATAAATCAGGAGCATAAAATGAAATAGAACATTTTATGGAAATTAAATATTTTTAAAGTGGTTACAACAATAAAAATAGTAGCTTTAGTCCTTGCAAGATGGGTAGTTGTCCCATTACGCAATCAACATGCATTATTACAAACCACAAAAGGAAATAAGAAATAATTTGAACAAAAATTATACACAGTTACACAAATTCAATACGGTGGATAAACTTAACTTGATTACGATCCATCTTAGATTCATATCATGGCACAGGTTTTCGGCGAGAAAGTTAAACTTAGAACCAAATGACATCGCCAGAATATTAGTAATTAGAACACTTAATTGGTACATATTACCCCATTCCATCAGCATAGAATGATTATTTAGTATGAAAAAGTTGTATAAAAAAAACATCCTTTTTTTTAAAGAAACGAAAAAGATATAATACGTTGGAAATCAAATACGAAAATATCTACTGTTATCAAATTAGTGTTGCCAATCGGAAAAATAAAATTTAGAAAAACATTTTTTTAAGACTATTTTTTCGAAATTTCAAATGTAATTCCTCCACAAAGAGTTAAAAAAAATGAATAAATACAACTAAAATAAATATATTTATAAATGTGCTAAAATCCCCTCCAAAACTGCTCAAAATATTAATTTTCGCAAAGTTAAGACTTGACATGGCTGATGACGTCATATCTCCATTTAGCTGAAAAATCGCATAAAAATTGAATTTTAAAAAAATCTAAAGCAAATTTCGAAAAAACTCTTCACGGTTAATAGCATAACGACCTATAGCTGCTACATGCCAAGTTTCATACTCCTGGGTTGCTTAATTTGGTCGGAATAGGTGAAACACACACACACACACTCTTTCTTTTATATATTAGTATAGATAATAAGGTTAATATACATATATATATACGAATTTTCAATTAAAGAGAAAAGACGAAATTATGAAATAAGACAGTAGAGTATCAATGATATAAGTAATTTTACAATCTCTTTTGGAATTAGTTTAATTTCTCTTTTTGGTATCCAACAACTTGAACAAATGTTTTTTCTTTTAATTAAGATATGGGGATTTTATGGGGGGTATTTAGATTTGTTTAGTTCGTCTTAAAAATTTACTAAAAGTAAGAAGAAAAAAAGCAAAGTAATATTACAAAAATGGGTAAAATTTGACAACAATTATTATATACGGAACCTTTTTGTACCAAATATTTAACAACAAATTTTAAATTATTCACTTCTGGTAGGTTGCTATGTTATTCATTTGTAAAATGACTTTAGGAATAAAAAATATTTTAATTTTTACAATAACTAGAGCATTTTATCTTGTTCATTATATGAAATTGCTTAAAATAATTGTGAATATATTTACATAAGGAATTTTAATTTTGATACAAAACAGTGAATAATAAAACTGAAAGTTAATACATGTATATTATTACACAGAACATACACAAAAATGTTAACTTAATTTTTTAAAGTTTTTTCAGCAATCCGGTCTCCGTTTGATCAATGTCAAGAAAACATTTCGAGTAAAACGCATTCTAAAGTATAACATCTTGCTAAAAGCGATGCCATCTGCTTATACTAAAACACATTTAGTGTTTGTTATAGCGAACGGAAAATAATAATCTTAGAATTTTTATAAAGTTAATACAATGGTCTATAAAACAAAATCTTAGAAAAAAAATATTGATTTTTGGCAAAATTCAAATTTTTAGGGCAGTTGGATATTTTAAATTTATTCTTTCTGTATTTTGTTTGCTTTATAATATTTTTTTCATTTAATACCTTTCATAATTTTGGATAATTATAGATTACATGTTATTATGAAACTTAACAATTGAGGACTAAGTAAGGCGATAAATATTTAAAAAAAATGAGCTTCAAAATGTCTCTCCTAACTACCACTTCACAGTAATGTAAGGACTTTGAGATTCACAGAAGGAACTAATTCATTACAATATATTTTATTTATATCTATATGTATATGTCTATACATTTATTACAAATAAAAAACAAACAAACAAATTATAATGAAATTTAATACAATATATATATATATATATATATATATATACAGTCGACTCTCGATAATTCAAAGTTGGAGGGACCAATCAAAAACTTCGAATTATCGAGTATTCGAATTATCAAGAGAGTAGAAAAAAACTCCCAAAATACTCGAAAAGAGCTTATTTCCTACACATTTAAATTTGAAACTATGTAATAAAACGACAATTGCACATATGTATAAAATTATTTTAAAGTACTTTTTAAAAAGTACATATATATATTATGCAGAAGTTAAAAGTCCCGTATATTAAAAGAATACATTCAATACATCCATACATAAACCTACCAATTTCTTCTCAATAATGGACCATCCTTTCTGAACACATGTGTAGCAAGGTCACGTATTAAGCAAAAGATATGGAAGTCTGACAACAGGTGGGGTTGTCTATTGTCCACTTGAAGAAGGAAAACAACGAAAGTGTACTTCGCCTTATAAACCGGAAAATCGGAAGAAGTAGAAGACAGATGGTCATTAAAGGGCTACGATATAGAGGAGACACGCAGAGACAATACAACACAAAACTTGTAATCTCCAACCTGTTTCCTACAGGACTGTGTATGATAGTGAGTGTTTGAATATTAGAGTGTTTTATATGGTAACTTCAAATTATTGCGTGTGGCAGTCTGGCCAGTCACAGATTTTACTTCGAATTATTGAGTGCACCCAAACGTATTGATTAGTTCGAATTTTCAAGAGATTGTCAAGGGACTGAGCATATACTTCGAATTATCGAGAGGTGACTATATATTATAATAATATATAGCAGTAAATAATTCAAAAGAAGACTAATAAATCCCAAGAATCCTAAGATCAGACCCGAAGAACCAAGAACATGGAACCATGACAAACCAAAAAAGAGAAATGTAGCTAGAGGGGAAAACTATTATGATTTCTCGAGCTCTCACTGGTTTAGGACAGTGAAACAGGATTAACAATGTTTGTGAGATCTCAACCTTCTCCTGCAGCAGAAATTGTTTCTACATAATAGCTCCCAGTATAAACTAAGGCAAAAGCCTAAAACCCACGTGGGTGAATATAACAGCAATAGAATAGAAATTGCAATATTAAATTACCATAAGAATCCGGAAGAAATAGACAAATATAAATATGTATAAACAAAAATACTAAAGTCTTTTTAATAAACAAAACAATTATTGAATTTTTGGAAAGTAATCTGATATTTCTCTTTGCACAGTGTTTTAGCATCAAATTTTCAACAAATGTTTTGATGTTGTCCATTTTGTTATTCATTCCAACATTCGAATATGCGTCTAAATAATTACGCCTACTTTACATGATATTCGTCTTTTCGGATGATGTGGGAACAGAAGCTGCAATACTCATTTCATTATCTCTTTGGAATCTACTCTAATAATTTTTTAGGGTTTGAACCAACTCCAAAATGTGTCTTTGTCAGCCACAATTGGGGTGGTGCGCACATTATCCTAATCCTCTGCAACGAATTTTTCCGATAATATAGTAAAGCAGTTGAATGCTGTTTGTAGTTTCCGTATTTCGTTCATTACCAGAAAATTTTTCGTGTTACGCGACTTTTATTACGAACTAAGAGAAAGAAATGCAAGAAAATACAAACTAGCTTGTCGGGACAGTTGTGTTATTTCATGTTAACCGATATTACGGCATTAGCGTTTTCATGTTTAACATATTTTACTGTATATTATTAGGTAATTCAAAAAAAAAAAGAGATTCTCATTTAATATTCATGTTCAGCATTAAAGGTCTTGCTGAGCATTCATAACTGGCAGATTTTGCTTTCCTAAACAATATTTGAAAAAGTTATTATTATTATTTCTATACAGTTTATTAATATATAAATGTTTAAAAATGTAGCCTATTACCATAAGTTGACAGAAATTTATAAATAAAGAGATATATTTTTATCTTAGACTATCTCTTCAGCGCTTTCCACCGCGTGTTTTTTATAATGTAAACTGCCTCTTTCCATAAGACAGGTCTATGTATGGACAGGCCAGCAATAATTAGATGGAGGCTTTTTTACTGTCTTTTTTCACGATTAAATACAGTATAATATTTTCTTAAAAACTAATTTACTTATTTTTTACTTGAACTAAAATTTAGGGTCTACAGCCCCAGGATCCCGAAATCCCGGGGTTTATATAATTAAACCTTGGATTTAATTCTTGTCTGTGAATTATGTTTTGAAATTTTTTTCACAAAAATTATGTATTGTGAGTATCATATTGTATTTAATGTATATTGTTTACTTATTTTCTGTCGTATACATTTCATGCCTATTTTATTATGATTTGAAGAATATTTCAAGGCAGGCAAGTATATTAAGGCAGGTGTGTATGTTAAACCGTGGAATTTGATACGCTTTCTCTTGTTTTCTTCTGTAAATTTCTCCCCATTGCGAGTGCAATGGGATCGGACCTACAGTGTGCCAGGTGCGAGATAACTTCAAGGGGACAGATTCAATTATAATTTTTGAAAGATATCTAGCTACAGGAAATATTTTACTTTATTCTCGAGTGAAATTATTTTACGTTCAAATGATTACTTGCATTCTCTAACATGAACAACTGGTTTTTGAAGAAATTGTCCTGCTGAAATTGGTAAAAATATATGTATTAGATTAAACTCAAATGGAATAGTAATTATGTTTTTAATTTTGAGTTATGATGTACTTTCTTAAAATATAAATTAATACACAATTACTATAGTACCTCTTTTAAGATAAACTTTGAGTAAGGCACAATTAATGTTGGTATTGGTCTCTTTGAATATGGACCTTATGTAGTTACCTCTCATTTATGCAAATTCTATTTAAATTAGTGTTTGCAGCCCTGGATCCGGTGTTACATTAAATCCAGAAATTGCAGGATTAAAACAACTAATCCCAGGATGTATTTAAGTTAAAATTATGCTTTGAAAATTTTAACATAATAAAATTTGTATAGAGAGCTTCCTCTTCCAAAACGAGACATTGCGCGACATTCATTGCTATTCCCCGGTAATAAAAATAATTGGGAATCAATTGTCAGATGTTTATAACAAAATTTTATTTTTTTCTGAATCATCAATCATGAATCTTTTTTCTGAATAATCAATTTAGCTCAGTATAAAAGATATTTTTTTTTTATTTCTCTCTCTCACTTTCTATTTTTATATATCAAGAGATAACTTGAGAATAATATAATTTTGTTATTTTAAGTATATTCACATAAGCTTTTATTGCTATTTTTATAATCTAAAAGTCATTATTTCAAAATCCTTTCTTAATGTTTAAAGTTTGTAAATTAATTCATTTACTGTGTGTTATTCTATATTTTATTTTCTAATCTACAGAAAAATAAATTTCGTAACATTATTTTGTTAAAATTATAAATATATTTTCAAATTAGATTGCACGTATAATTATTTAAATATTGTTAAAACTTTCGAAAAATCATTTTTTGAGACACCTAAAAGACAGAAATTTTTTGGACCGTGAAATATACAATGCATTTAATATTATTACTTCTAATATTGAAGTCTCTTTTTTGAGTATTTTTATTACAGTTAATTTTGGTGTTATAATTAATTTCTAGCATTATATCTTAAACAGATATTTAAAAAAATGAAAGAATTTTTTTATGGATGTTTTATATGTTGAAATTTTTTTACATTAAAATTTATGTAAATCCATTCTCTACTATCTGTACTTGCTGTTTACAGGTATATGTAAGTCTGTCGAAAATAAAGGTTCAGTTCAGATTTCAAAATGTAAATTTTGATAAATCGGCTTCCTCTTAGAATATCTTACCCGAAGTAGTAGTCACTAATTATAAATATATAAAACATAAAAAATACAGTGCTTCTATGAAATTAAAATTAGTGTTTTTTATTCTGTTATAAAATTATAACAAAATTTTGGAAACTCTCAAACATATCGATTTTTATTTCAAATTGGTTAATTTTTATTTAATTCAAATTGTAGTATTTTTAAGGTGTCACATGGGTGTTAACTTTCTCTAGAGGGCAGGAAATATAAACGATATTTAAATACATATAACTCTTTAAAATTAAAATTAAATAATGAGAATCTTTTACACTATCCAAATAGTTCAGATAACATAAAATGTCTGTAGAAATACCTAAAGCTCTTTTTTGCTTCCATGAATATTTAATTTATTAAAAAGAATTTATGTCCTGAAAGAAACCACATAAAGAAATAATTGTTACATGTGTAAAATTCCCTCTACAAGAAAAGTGCGATTCCAATTCACCACTCTGGGGGGGGGGAAACTTTATCCAAATATATATCCACCTTAAAATTGCATCGCTTGGGGATATTTCTATTGGTTTTTTGAAAATGATAGATGTAATTTAAAGAAAAATGAGTGGAATATTAATTTTAAGTTCTAACTAGCTGCATGGCCTGGCGTTGCACGGGCTTTTTTGAGTGTATAACCTTTGACTTTGGAAATTTCCCCCAACCTTTATCGGTGTGTGCACTTCCTGGGTATGTGGGATTATTACATTAATGTTTTTCTAAATTTTTTTCTCATGGTTGTTCTGTAGGATGGGTCTGTTTTCGCCACACTTAGCTTGGTATTTCAACGGGCTTTTCCGAGAGTATAACTTTACCTCCACAAAATTTTCCCCTTTTTCTCTCGACCTGGGTGTGTGGTATGCAGGGTGTGAGGGATTTTGATATTCATATCGTTAAAATTTGTTTTATCGAAATTTTTATTCCATTTCTTTTCTTTGTTAGACATACACTAAAACCTCCACTAAACACAACGTTGCATGGAATTTTATAAAAATAAATTTATTTGTGTTCTTTTTCCTAAGTATAAGATGTTTTCTTTCATTTGTATATCTGATTAATAGTTTACAAACGCTTTATTTCTTTAGTTAATTAATGTTTTTAAATTTTAAGCAGAAAAAATGCTTCTGATACTAAGAATATTATAAAAAACTACGTTTATTAGTTTTATAACTATAATTTTTTTCATATAATCTAAAAGTAGAAAATAGATTTCAAATGTTCATTTAACAATCAATCGCTACATAACATTAGCTTTAAAATGCCCTAAAGAATCATCGAGACTTATCTACAAGAAAACAGAGACTACGTAGGATTTTATTATTAGCTACCTTTTCCCGCAATTTCGCCCACTTTGATGTCTTTATGTAACTGCCAAAGCCTTAATTATTATCATTAGGAATTAAATAATATAGTATGGTAAATTTTTTTATTACTTGACTGGAACCAATGAAGTTTAAAAATTCTAAAAATGAGCTATGATATTTTATGATAAATGCAGTTTTTTTGTATCATGCATATTTCAATTAATTGTGTGTTTTTTTTTTATCCTGTGCTTAGAGTTTTCTTTTTTCATTTGCATAAATTTCTTGTATTTACCCAAAATTTAAAAAAAATTAACTTAAGTTTTTTTTAGATCTTGTTTCCTTCGTTAATTTACGTAATGTTTCTGGGAGTATGGTGACATTTATGACTGGCTATGTGTTTTATTAAGACCAACACGACGATTAATAAACGACGCCTGAATTTTTTAGCAAATTTCTTATAAAGGATAGTATGATCAAGTAGGATTTAGACTAAGGAATCCGAATTCAATAAGGTCCAAAATCGAATGATAGAATAAATCCATTTACTTTTTAAGCATAAAGAATCAAAAAAGATTTGTGCAAATTTTGAAACATTTTGTACAGTTGAAAATGAAATTTCATACAATTTATTTTATTTATACAATACCAAACAATTTATACAGTGTTTTTTTATTATTCGGTTTTCCGGAAAGTTATATACACCCCCTGTCATTTATATAAGCAATTAGGTCACAAATATTATTAAAAAAAACTTTGTTATAAATTTTATTAAAACTAACAATACGATCATTGTAAAACGCAAGCATATTTCATTATATCACTTAGTTCAACAATTCAGAAGAAAAAAGTTGAAAATCGCATTGTTGAAGTTTCATTGTTGCAATTGCATAACATTAATCTTAATTTCAAAAACCGCCAGCACTGAGCGCCTTTGACCGATTTTCTGACATGTCTAAAGAAATCTGCCATCAAATTCTACGTAAGTTTATTTCTAATTTATTCAATTTAATTAGTTGGGTGAGTGAGTGAGTGAGTGAGTTTTGGGTTTTATGGCACAAGAGCCAATTTTGGCTATGCATTTAATTAGTTGGAAATACCAAAATTATGCTTGAGAACTTATAACTAAATCTTAAGAAACACTTTAATTCAAACAAAAATCTTGAATTACTACTCTTATTACCCTCACAGTCAACAATTCTATTATATGTTCTGTAACAATTTCACACTTTCCCAAGTAGTTCAGATAACATAAAATGTCTGTAGAAATAACTAAAGCTTTTTTTTGCTTCCGTGAATATTGATTTTATTAAAATAATTTTAATGTCCTAAAAGAAATCACATATATATTATAGAAAATAACAACTCTGGTAAAAAAAAAAAAAAAAAAACCATTATCCACAAATGTATATCTACCTTAAAATTGCATCGCTTGGGGATATTTCTATTGGTTTTTTTGAAAATGAGCGATGTAATTTAAAGAAAAATGAGTGGAATATTAATTTTAAGTTCTAACTAGCTGCATGGCCTGGCGTTGCACGGGCCTTTTTGAGTGTATAACCTTTTGACTTTGGAAATTTCACCAACCTTTATCGGTGATTGCACTTCATGGGTATGTGGAATTATTATATTAATGTTTTTCTAAATTTATTTCTCATGGTTGTTCTATAGGATGGGTCTGTTTCAGCCACACTTAGCCTGGTATTGCAACGGGCTTTTCCGAGAGTATAACTTTTCCTCCACAAAAATTTCCCCTTTTCCTCTCGACCTGGGTGTGTGGTATGCAGGGTGTGAGTAATTTTCATATTTATGTCATTTAAATTCTTTTTATCAATTTTTTTCCATTTATTTTCTTTGTTACCCATTCACTAAACCCGACGTTGCATGGATTTTTATGAAATTAAATTTATTTTTGTTGTTTTTTCCCAAAGTATAAGATGTTTTCTTTCATTTGTATATTCGATTAATAATTTACAAAAGCAGTATTTCTTTAGTTAATTATTATTTTTTTTTTCGGATTTAAGCAGAGAAAAATGCTTCTGATACTAAGATTATTATAAAAAACTGCGTTTATTTTTTTATAACTATAATTTTTTTCTTATAATCTAAAAGAATAAAATGGATTTCAAATGTTCATTTAACAATCAATCGTTACATAAAATTAGTTTTAAATGCCCTAAAGACTCATCTATACTTATCTACAAGGAAACAGACTACGTAGGATTTGATTAAGTACCCTTTTCCCGCGATTTCAGCCGCTTTGATATCTTTGAGTAACTTTGTCAAAATCAAAATTGTAATGATTATAAAGTAAATAAAATAAAAGATTTTTTTATTGCTTGACTGGGACCATTGGACTTCAGAAATTCTAAAATTCAGTTTAGCTTAAAAACTAAAAATATACTTTATAGTAATTCACATCAAAGTTCAAGAACTTGAGCTAATAAAGTTTTTAAGGAGTTTAAAATATTTACATTTAATATATATTTCCTCTATATAGAGCTCAAAACAGAATATTATTCTAAGATGCTACTGTATACTGTATTATATGTTCTTCCATCAGTTTACAATATGTGAAGATTTCGGGCATTGGGTACTCGTTAACAGGCAACATATAGATGGCATGGGAAACGCATTTCTTTTCCAAATTCACCCCTGCTACCGGCAATGTTTGAACTTTTGATTTCTTAATAGCAACAAGAAAACTCAACTTGATTAGAAATTGAGCGATAATTCCATTCAAAACGATAGTCCAATACAATTAAAATGATAGTTCAATGGGGATAATTGAAATTCGAAGTATAATAACACTTTCCGTTTTCATGAAAAAATATTGGTACCATGTTTTTTCTGATCAATTTTGTGAGGCGAAACCTGGTCCTATTACGAAGTCGAGGGTCATTGAGATTTTGCATAAGCATAACTGGTACATTTAGTTTTAATTGAAGTTTATGTGAGGGTACACCCGAAAGTTCAAGTGAATTTAAGAACTCCGTGGGATATGAAGAACTTTGTTCTTTATCCATGATTGTATTCATTGATAAATAATTCTTCCTATGGCACACGTCGTTTAAATTTTCAATGTTGATTTAATTTACAATGTCTTTGTTCGACAAATATATTGATCTTATGCAAAACCACTGTTCACAATTTAATCATTGTTTTATGCGCGAATAAATTTGAGCAATAAAATCTACATCATTTTCTATTAAATTATAAAATTATCTGAAAAGTAAAATGCAACCTCCAACACATTTGCATCCAATTATAGATAACCGATTTTCAATTGAGTCTCTACATAATGTTCCAAATGTACGTCATTATGAAGATGCGCTCTCAATTCGTTTTCACAGACTGGATTTTTCAACTTTCGCCCGTAAGTTTGATAATTTAATACATATTCTAGTTTCATCTGCCTGTGTACCCCTTTTGATTTCAGGGAGAATTTGTTAGAAATAACCAGCCAATAAATCTACCATTCTTTCCATAATATCGGCACTATCTCGTGAATCCTTAAGAGACCGATTTAATGCTTCTATAGCTTTCTTGTAAAACATAGTACTTTCTTCCAACACTAAAAACTTACATTCTTTAAGAATTCTGCATTCAGAGCTATTTTTACTGAAATTGCAAATGGGTGAATTTTCATGTGCAATATTAAACAGTAATTTTAGATGGAATGTTCAGGCAGTCCGTAGTGGCGCAGCTTTACTGGAAGAAGCCACAGCAGCTGTTATCGTCTGGTTTTTTCTGACGGACATTAATAACAATTTTACTTAAAATGTTTTTTGGTTCCTTCAGGGGCTTCGATAAAAAGACTGCACCAGTGCCAGATTCTATTTTACCGTAACACTTGATGGAAAACCTAACTTTCTCCTGGAGTTAATTGAGGGATTGAGTCTGTTACTTGATGTTCTAGTCCTATAAAATTGTAGTCTAATTCCCGAGCAATTTAATTTTAAAAGACATTTCTTTCGACAGGTCGCAGACTAAACATTCCAAAATCATGTATAATTTTCTCTTAACCTTTGCGAATACCTCTTTTTCTATTATTCTTAGCGTTTTGTTGTGGACGTGTTCATTGGAATGTATATCTGCTTGTACTTGCTGCAGTCGTCACTAAATGTCTTGCACCTTGTACTCTTTGTACTTATTCCAAAGTGTTTGAGGATTAGAATTATCGAACGATGATAGAAGTATTACTTAAAGTTCCGTATCTTTATTCAATGATGGACATATTATACGGCTTACTCCATAGTGATATTTAATACATCTTCATAGTAATACCTACATATAAAATAGCTAGTTTCAATTTAAGTAAAAATTTTGGGGCAAAAAATGCCTTACATTGAAATAAATATATGAAGAAATTCACAAAATTTTAAATATAAGATAAATTACATAACTTTTTCGAAACCTTATTTTAATATTCTCATACAGGTTTCAGTATCACGTAAATTCTAAAATTTTCGGTTGTATATCCCTTAAAAAGAGAGAGAAAATATGCATTAAAATTTCTGGATTTTTGGAATATACAATTTCTTAGCCAACTTAGCGATATTTCTCAAAGTTTGAGTTTGACATTTAATAAACGTAACACAATGGACGTTTGGCATTTAAATAAAATAAACATTTAAAAAATTACTTTTTGTAAAGAAGTTAAATTAGAGTACGTTTCAGTTGTTTCATACAAACATGAGAAAAATTTTTATGAAAATTTCCGGAATTGACAAAATGACTAATTTTGCGCCAACTTGGTGGGTTTTAAGCAACTCTCCATAGTTTTACACGCGTAGTTCCCGTAAGAATACGGGGCTTAAATATATCCTACCTATTCGCTGATAATGTATCTTTCCATTTGTGAAAGAATTTTTCAAATCGATCCAGTCGCTTAAGAGACTAGCTTTAATAAACAGACCAACAGACAAAAAATTTAAAAATTAATTTTTTGATGTATGTATTGTATATACTTTTAAATGCATTTATTAAAATGCTGTTAATAATAAATTACAAAGAGACCCTTCAATTTGATGTATTTGTTTATATGAATTAAGGTGTTCGACTATATTTGCAACAACGTTTTTTAAAAAAAATTGAACTATAAGAATTTTTGTTGTTTTTATTTTTAGAATTGCTTAGTACATTTTAAGAAAAGTATGCTAAAATTAAGAAGATTAAAATAATTTATAATTACTAAAATCAGAAAAAAATTGGTAAGAATTTACACAAAATAACATAAACGGGGCCCATTCTATACCAAAAGTTTATAAACTATTTTCAATTCTGAAGTATTTATATATTATTAATTTTTGAAATTACCTTAGGTATAAGAGATTATTTTAATTGTTTCAAAAACTAGAGCACTTTATCTTATTTTATTATATGAACTGGCTTAGGGAAACAAAGATTATATTTACTTATAAGGGACTATTTATTTTGTAATAAAATAGTGCTTATAAAGAATCAGAGTTAAACCATTTCTACTATTATTCAGAACATACAAAAGAAACTCAGTTTATTATTTTCAAAACTTTTTGAGCAATTGATGTCCCCTTTTGAGCATTTTCAAAAAAATACATTTCTTGAAATAAGAGTTTTAAGCTATACTTAAATTAATTGCTTAATTATTAAAGTTAACTAATGCGTAAAGTAATGGCATCTGCTTTTACTAAAACACTTGCAGCTTGTGTTATAGTGAACAAAAAAGAATAAAATTGGTTTTTTTATAAATCCAATGAGATATCCAATGAAAACAAGAAAACTTCTTATTTCTGGATAATTGATTTAAATATGTGACAAAAACTATGTATGTGGGATAAAAAGCAGAGAAGTTTATTTACATTTATTATGTAAAAATTACTAGGCAGTTTAAGAGGCTTAATCGTAAAATTCTCTCTCTTTTATTTTCTCATCCCAATTTTACGTCTGAGGAACCTATATAATTTCCAGTAGAACCGCCTGAATAGGAAACCTTTAATTTCCACAAAACAATACATATTTTACATAGGGTATTAGGATCAATAATAGACTGAATCAGACCCTCCGGTTTTTTTCCAATCTCCAAAATTTATTTTTGGGAAGAACTAGTTCCACAGACTTGGGATTACAATCCTAGAAACTACGCTCACGCGCTCTGTATAATTTCCTTCTAAATGAAGTCAAATAAGTCCAAAATATTTTCATAAGAAGAATCATTCGCGTGTTATCTGTAAAACTGCAAGGAATACTTTTTAGTTTTATCACAGTGAATTTAAGTATCTCCTATTTAAATTCCAAAGACGACAAACTACATAGATAAAAATCGACTTTATCGAAACGTTTTCTAACTTTTAAAACATCGTTTATTTTACGCTCTGTAGCTAAATTCGGAACTAATTTGATAACAGAGTGCTATGCTTGTTGCTGAAGCGGTAGAAAAATAAATAATGGTCGCTTATCTGAAACAAAACTTTAGGAAGATAAATTTAAGAAAACTGCTTTGAAATATATTTCAAAGTAAGAATATAGGAATAGATTGAAAATGACCAATGTCAATTAATAGTTAATCTCAATATAATATAATAAAAATTATGAAAAAAATAATAATCCTTAAAATTTTATAATAATTTTTATATATTAAAATTATGTATAACTCCAAAATAATATTTGAGCTATATAATTCTATTTTATATTACATAAACTTATTGCATTATATATTAAAATTAATCAATAATGAACATCACAATTTTTGCTGATAACTAGCATTATTCCAAAAAGTGCAAATTCCTTTTTGAAATTTCATCTTGAAAGAGCAGGTTTAAAAATAATTATTTAAAAGAAAAATAATGTGGAAATACCAATTTACAATATTAATTAAAAGCACAGCTCTAATATTCTTTAAAAAAATATCATGGTACTCACCAATGATATTTGAAATATCTATATTCGAAAATAGCACAAAATGTAACAGGAGACTGAATCAGTAACATGGTAGCATAACTGTAAGAGGATTTCACTGAAATTGGTTCTATTTGTAAAAAAAATCGAATTATAAAATCGTCTAGAAGTAATATAGTTACAACAAGAAAAAAACCAAAAGTGAACTACTTGTCAAATATAAAAAATTCCCATGGCAACCATACCCATTGGATAAAAATATTATAATTTTATAATGTTATCGGCCGTCTATTGGCGAACATACACAACTTGGCACGTAGCACTCTAATATTAAAATAGGCTTAAATTCAAAATTTTACTACAGTGATGGGGAATGATGAAATATTTCGATCCAATGGGTTGCTTTTGATCTCTTAAGGAAATATAGTTATTTTGGTCAGTTATTCCAAATCCTTCTTGTGCTGCTTCAACAGGTCAACCCAAACAACTTTGCTGGTTATTAAGATCCAAATTCAGCAAAAAGTTCGTAAAAATAAAATTAAAAGTATTCTAAAATGTCAGACACTGAGTACTCACATCAAAGTATTTACAAATCGAATTTTAGGTAAATTCACAGACGTATGCTCAGAAAGAAGCTGGGGATAAGGAACTCATATTTATCCTAAATTATTACATATATCATCACCAAAAACTTTTTTTTTATTCTCAGGACAAAGCAAACACGCCCTTCAGATTTCAGAACCAAATCAAAAAAGAGTAGTATGGCCGTATACAACGAGGAACTGCCTACTCCGATGAGATTTACATCATTCGACATCAAAATGAAATTGGATTTTTAATTGAAAGAGTTTAAGAGAAATGAGGCTTACAAAAATTTGAATCTTGCACATTCAATTGAACTCATCTTTTAATTTGGATATTTAATACAAAAAAAGACGAATATACTTGGAGCAAACCAAATAATATTGTGCTTTATCATTGTGGTTTAAAGTGAGGACTCCGAAGATGACAAAAATGCGAAAATACTCATTGTTGGGTAGCCGATGAATGTATTGTTAATTTTTTTAGAAATATCTTCTGTTACTCGCCTTTCTTTGTTATTTATAAATGTGCCTACTTTAATATATTGTTGTGAACACCTATACTGTTTAAAAGCATATTGTTTCATTCGAAACAAATCTCATTTCAGAATCACACCAAAATAATTGGAAGCGAAATACCAGCAAGTTTTAGAAAGAAAACAGTGAAAAAGGGAAGAACCAAGAAGTAAAGCTAAATAGATATTGAAAGAGAACTGTTATAGAAAAAAAGAGAGTCAATTCCTCCGATTCTAACAATTCTATAGAACATTTACAAGCTACATTATTCCGTAAGTGTAAATCCTCTATCATAATTTCGGATATTCGACGCGGTAATATTATTCTGGATATTTGTAAAAAAATCGAACTTTTTTTTAAAGAACATTTTTTTTTCTAGTATTCTGATTGAACTCCATTACATTTATTGTTTAATTGATTAATGATCAATATTGTTCACTAAATTTTCGAAATTACATACATAAAAGTTTTTTCATGTGAAAGTGGTTACTTATTGTTACAAATAATGGAATGGGATATAATTTACAAAATAGCATTGTTTGACAGTTGATTTTTGATTTTAATTTAAAATGTAGTTGAAAATATAAAATTCACATATTTTTTTAAGAGGGATATTAAAAAAAAACCTAAGGTCAGAAAAGTTTTTAATAATGCACGTTTTCGAAAACTCAATCTATGGAATTGTACAATGCTTATTAGGAATGCAGAAAATAGAAGGAATGCGGTTCTAACACCCCCTCCCCCCACTTCTGCGTAATTCAAACAGTTTTCATGAACATAATGCTTTAAAGTAGTGTTCCTCAAACTGTGGAGCTCACCTCCTTGAGTTGCGTGGTATCATTAAGACGGGGGAAGACGGCAAAATTCTAAGACATTTTTTTAAAAAAAAACAATTATTAATTGACTGAAAGGAGGCAAAATAAGGCATTTTGAAATAATAAGAAACAAATACACCTTTAAACTTACATATTGCACCTATAAATGTATCAGTTCTGGTCAGTGTATTTGATAATTCATTTAACAATACTAAGTTAAGAACAAGATTAATAATTATCAGTCATTTTAAGGGTTTGTCAAGTATAGCATTATATACAAAATTTAATAATTATTTTGAAAATTTATTGTATGATTTATAATTAAAGTCATACTGTAACTTTACTTTCAAAGTACGTTATTATTAAATTCAATACATTGTTATTGTAGGGATTATGTGTTTGAAAATTAAATATTACAGGTTAAAAGTAGGAGCATTGTCTTACGGATGTAAGTAAATTTTAAGCCATGCATTTGTTGCAACACTCGGGACTGTGTAATTGAAGCACTTTGAATCATACTTATCCTGCGATATTAATTAACAAGAAACTAATACAAGGAAAGGGTTAGTTAAAACCTTTTACTTGAATTCAAAACCTTAGAAATTTTTTGAAAATGCTGTAATATTGTAAAATATTACGTTTTGAAAGGGTGATAGCGAAAAAAAAAAGCATCTGAACAAACAATCCAAGTCTCGACAAGTAGGAAGATTTTTACGCATGTTTATAGTGTAAAACATTTAAACCTGTCATGGCTATTATTAAAGACATACAAGCATATACTTAGACAGTAAATTAATAATGATAGTTTTATAAACATAATTATTATTAAAGAGTTAGAAGCAAGCATTATTGTAGAACAGATAAGGTCTAGGTTTGCCAATAAAAATCATTGTTTATTACGATAGATAAACAGAATATCCTTTCAAGGTAAAAAAAAATATATATATAATTAGAAAATAAATTGCAAATTTTTGGAAGAATAATTTTGATTATGATCTTTATTAGAAGATTTTGCACCTGCAATTCATTCGTTGTTGAAAACATTCATAAATTCCCTCAAAATTGTTGGGACACTTGGCCAAGTCATTTATAAAAATATTTATTGCATTAAAACGAAATGAATTAAGAAAAGTTTTAACACTTGTTTTATACTGTATTTTGAAAATTTAGTTAGTAATTTTGAATTATAATTGATCTAGTTTCTCAAATAAATTTGAAAGTACGCTGGAGTCAAAAAAGCCATTCGGCACTTTTGAAATGTGAAATTAACAACTATACAACTTATCAGTAGAATTTAATTTCACACCACTTTTTTTGATAAAAGTTTAAATATAAACGTTTCAACACATAGATTATTTTTAGAAAAAATAGCGAGAAACAAAGATATATTATTTCGTCTGCGAAACCTCGTATGAAGTCATTGGAAAGCAAAAAAATCAGTTTGCTGTATTGGAAAACCTTGAAATGATCAGGTCTTGTGTTTATAATATCATTGACAGGTTTAGAACACAAATAGTTTGAAATCAAGCAAAGATCAGGGCATCCGAAGATATTTTATGAAAGTGAAGAGAGGAGGATTGCGAGACAAAAGTACACATTGATCCAAAAACTAGTGCAGTCAAATTGACTTTGCAATGTAAAAGTAGGTTCAGATAATCAGTAAATCCTGAAACTGTCCGAAATATTTTCAGAAAGCATAAGCATCATGAAAGAGTACTCAAAGGAAGCCTTACATCAGCAAAGCCAAAACACGAGCTAGGTTAATATTTGCTAAAATGTATGTAACAGCCAACGGACTGGTGAGAAAATGTAATTTTAGCTTATAAAACAAATATAACAGTTTCGGATCGGATATCAAGGAAAATGTTTGACGCAAATCAAATACAGCGATGCATGCGAAAAATTTACTGCCTTTTGTCAAATATGGAGGGGTAACCAAATTGTCTGGGAATGCATGGGAAGTTCTGGTTTCGGGAACTTACATTTTATTAATGTTACAATGAATAAATATTTCTGTCTTGACATTCTCAAAAGAAATTTAAAGCAGTGTAAGAGCAAGCTGAGAATCTCACATTTTAATTTTAAAAGATAATGACACGAAACATACTGCAGATATTTGCAAGACATTTGTCCTCTACTACTGTCCTAGTGTTATTAAGACTCCTAAACAAAACCCAGATATTAATCCATTTGAACATGTGTAGTATTATTTGTAGGAAAACTATATGAGCACCAGTATAGTAGGACTTAAAAATATTTGGTCGAAGAGTGAACTAAAATCCGTAAATTGTTTTGTAAAATTTCATGCCACTTCAAGAAATCATAAAAAGCAAGGGCGGCCAAACAAGATACTAATTTCTATGTTTGAATTAATTTTTTCTTAATTTATTGGATAGTGTCCTAATACTTTTTGCATCAAGTTTTTTTATGTTGATTTCTTTATTTTTCAATTTTAACCATAAATGGATTTATGTATGAGTTTTGTTCAAATTATTATTAATTGTATTTGCCCAAATAGCATTTACTTCTTCTTTTTGTTTCATTTGTATGTTTAAATGAAATATTACGAACTTAATCTATAAATTAGTAGTGTGTCTCAATTCTTTTTGACAAACTGTATTATATGAAAAAGGGAACATTGTGTTATAAAACTTTTCTAAACCTAAAAATGTGCTCGATCTAAAAAATTGTTTCATTCTGCCTGTGATCCAACAATTAAAAAGATACTTGTTGAAATTAGTAGATATGATGGGTCTTATGAGTATAAAAAATTGCGATTTCTTCTTATTTTGGCAAGTGTTATA
>BMAO01000013.1:0-15992 GCA_019973975.1 Trichonephila clavata
TGTGGTATGCTGTGAAGGTGTAGAAGATACCAAAGAATAACTAAAATCACTAAAATAAAGGTTAGCTAAGTTTAATTTGAAAATATCTGAAAATGAAACGAGTATATAATGAAGTTTGATAAAAAGGAATGTCAATCAGACAAATAGTAAGAAAAGGGATACTCAGTGGGCAAATATGCATCTCTCTAATCTATAGCTTATGCTAATACCAGCTTTAGCTGAGCTGTTGACACAAACATGACTTGTACTGTTGATTCTGTCTCCGAATTTCAGTTCATAGTATTAGAAGGAAATAATGCAGCAGAAATTCATTAAAGAATGAGCCGAGTATGAAAATGAATGGTGTAGAAAATTTTAAGACAGGTAAACTGATAATCATGAAAAGATGGACAAGGATCCAATTCTGTCTCAACAGACCTTATTCAATGAGTTGATGAAGTGGTTTGAAGGTTAACCTTAAGTGAGTTGTATGTGCAATTTTCTAGTCTCAAGATTATCCCCTTTACCTGATTGTTACCAAACACCTTTGGTAATGGTATGAATTTGACTGTCTGGTGTATGACCCTGACTTCTTCTGAGTGATTTATCTGTTATTTAAACTGATCAACTGACTAGGAGACAAAAGATTCTAGGTCAATAAGAAATTACAAAACAATGTTCAGGTTCATCTCGCATCACTGCAGCAACATTCTTTGAAGAGGGCATTCACAAACTCATCCACCAATATAGACAATGTTTGAATCAACATAGTGATTATGTCGTAAAGTAACTTATGTTCGTGCTTTACTTTTGTTAGGAAATCCTTTTTTTTCTTTACTTTTTTTTTATGATCCATCAGAAGTTATGAAAAAGTGTCCTTTATATTTATATATTTTAATACTAAACAGCGCCTATAAATAATTTTATACAACTTTATTAATTTCCAATATGGCAATAACAGAAGGTGTTTTTATTTTTCATGGGAAAAGATTATTTTCTCTTTACTTCTCTCATGAAAAAAATTTAGTGCGTTCAAGTATTTAAAATTGTAACAAGATATCACTGTATTAAATTTAAACATGAGATGGCATTTACTGTCTCAATTATATTCAAAGCCTGTAATCTAACTTTCATATATGTATTGTGAATAATATTTTTATGTAGTTTAACACTGTTCAATCATACTGCATAAAATTATTTGTACTTAAAAAAAAGGCTTTACATGTTTTATATGAAATTCCTTTTTTATGTATAGCTTCATTTCTCTACCATTAAATGAATTATTAAATTTTTTTCATTGTTGCTATATCTTTTCACAGCAAGATGAAAAAGAAGTTCAACCAATTGATATAAGTCAAATTCGCAGTGTTCGAGCCATTAGTAGTAGAGGACGAAATATTCCAAAAGCTTTTGAAATATTTACAAATGAGAAGACATTCGTTTTGAAAGCCAAGGACAGTAAAACACTGAGCAATGGGTTCAGTGTCTCTCAATAGCTATGGCTCATTCTCATGCCAAAGATATTACTCATTAATTTTTATTAAATCAACATTGTTTTATAAAATATATGCCTGTGAAATTATTTTTAATGTGATGGGTTTTAGATAAAAGTTTTAAGTATTGAATTACAAATTTTATTCATATTATCTCTTCTTATATTTTTATAAATCTTATCTTGTGATATATATTAGGTGATTATATGGAAAAGACAAATATTCACAAATTTAGGAGTTAAAATTATTTTTTCTTCATTTATCTTTTCACTTTTTATATATGGAATTTTTCCTACAAAAGTTCAATGGTGTATTGATACTCCATAAATTTTTTTAATACTTACCTCAAAATATACTTCTGTACCATTCTTGTTAAAATATTGCTATTGTTTTATATTGAAAATTAGTCGATATTTTAGTCTAATATTTCTCTCCCATTCTAAACAATTAATGTGAGAATAATTTGAAATACCTCATAATAAAACTAATCAACTGAAGGGGGAAATTTATTTTTCAAATGCATTTTTTTTATGTTTTTTAAATCTTTTTTTAATCTTAAGTGTATTCATTGTTCAGGATTTGATTAATTATCATCCTTTCTTTAACCTTTTTGTAATAGAATATTAAGGTTTAAATTTAATCAATCATTAAATTAATTCATTCAAACTTAAGAAATGCTTTTTTCTCCATATTCTGATCAGTTATAGCGATGCTCATAATAAGGATTTTGATTATATTAATAATTATTTGTACACACACAGCTTGTGTTTACTTTTAAAGCAGCATGTAATCATTTTTCTATACTGTATTTGAATTTTAAATTACTGTTCAGAATAATGTAATTAGAAAATAGAATGCAAAAGATTTTAATGTTATAAAGTTGTATTTGAAGTTTCAAAAACCTCTTCTAAAATTGTAATATCATTTCAATATAATCTTGCCATTTAACAATATTGTGATGCAATAAATTTTAATTGCCCAGATGGTAAAAATGCTTTTATTTTAAAACTCTTCACCTAATGAAGCACAATCCCGTGAGGCTAGAATTCTATTCTGAAATTAAAAGGGGGAAAAAAATCTTAGGGCTGTCATTTGTAAATTGCAGTGCTAAAGAAAAAAGGTAGTCTCTTAAAGATTATCCATCAAAAAGATATTATAATTGAACTCTGCTTTTCTCAGAAAAGTTTTAATTATAAATATTGCTAAATGTTATTTATTATTTTGCTATAAGGGCATATTGTCTAAAGAGAGGTTATTTTTTGCCATTTTTAAATTTTACTATTAAGGGTACAAATGAATGTTGTAGAAATTGTTACTGGAATTTGTTTAAATAAATTAGTATTTTGAGATTAAAGGAAACTAAATGTTAATCCTTAAAATGTTTTAGCGCTATTTAACACTTTTCGACAGAGAAAGCAAAAATGAATTAAGAAAAAGAACTTAGAACCAAGAATTTTGATGATTTAGCTCATCATTATATATGATGTAATGCATAAGACTAAGTACTTGTCGTTTTGAGTTGAATGACTCATTTATTTGGTAACAGATCTTTCAGTCATTTGATGACCATATCATATTTTTAGATCAGGTATCAACATTTGTACTTAAATTATTTTTTTAGTGCTTAGTTATGGATAGAAAACCCCCAGAATATCAGTGGTGTATTTCAATTGTTGAATAATGTTTAATGTAATGAAAATATTAAATTTGATTTTTTTATAGAAATATCAGTACATTAAATGTTTCATTTTTTTCTTTTGTGCTTAATGTATTAATATACTTCATCTGTTATGTTGTTGTATCTTTAGCAGTATTCACTAGCTTAAAGCAAATTTCTAATATTTTAGGTATATTTTTAAATAATTAGAAAAGTTTTGAAAATTTCACAAAGCATGTGTATTGAGTCAAGAACCAATTGTAGCAAATGATTAATGTGTCTAAATTCTTTAATTATTTGCAAAAGCTCATTTAAATTATGAATTTTAATATGAAATAAAAAGTTTTCCATGTATGAGCTATTTAAAAAAAATCATAGAACCTTATGCCTATGATGGTTTGATTTACTATATTTTTCTAGTATTATTTCTGCCATTTAAATTGTGTGTTCTATTCTGTATGGGAAATGTTTGAATTTGAAACACACACACAAGTACCCATTGAAAATTATTACATTTAAAGTCAGTGATATAAGTGCCTGTGTATGGAGCTGTAAAAGAAACACCACATTTTGACTTGATTAACCAAATTGATATAAATTTTTTATAGAGAAGTCTAGCCTTTCTGTACAGTTTGTTATAAAGACTTATATATCTTGAATGTTGTGTACTTAAATGTTAGAATATATTTGTACATGTTTTTTAAATTTTATATTTCTATTGTGATTGTATCGGTGATGTACTAATTTTTAAAAACCTGTGATTTTAAATAAAAGGAATGTATAAATAACCATATTACATTAAATATTCTTTGTTAAAAATTTCCATTTTGGCTTAATATTACTCTCTTTGTATATCTATTATGATAATCTGTGAAATACTTTATACTTGTGCAAAAAATTTTGACACTTGTTATTATTCACTATTCTCCTTTACTAATTCCGATGGAATTTACACATATCTTGTTTTTGAAAATAAGTTTGTCATATACCATCAAAATGTTTAAATACATGATTATAAATTTAAATTATTGCATTTTGAAAATTTTTAACACTTGGTGCCTTGATTGTTTTTGTTTCATTTCCGTTGAATGTGTAATGTTTTTATTTATATATTATATTTTGTAATAAACTATTCAGAATTTATTACAAAGTTTGATTGCCAATTTTTTTTCTTTGAGTATTTATGATTAATTTTATGTTACTGATCTCTAGTCAAGTATTAAACATAATACATGAGTTATATTTTGTAAGACATGGACTAAATAGTTCTTCATCTTGAGGATGATTTTGAAGAAAATAAGGAAACGATTGCTGAAAAGTTGTATTAGCTGGATAAAAAGATTTGAGTCCTTTCACTTAAGTTTTGTGTTTGATGAGTTTATAAAGAATTAATGTCCTTTCTTCTCTGTGACCCGGCTAGAGGTGTGGAAGGAACTAAATGATCATATGACATGATGATCTTCAATTATTTTATTTATCACTATATTCAACTCAGACACAAACAACACTTAAACAAGATAACTCTAATCAGTAATTTACCTCACTATCTCTATACAATTTAAATGCTCGAGCACATGCAAAATCAACTTATCTAAAGGGTACTCTATTACTGACCAAAATTATCCTTTACATATCTGCCCTACAGTGCATCCCATTCAGGCGAGAACCAAGGGAAAAACCTTTTAATAAAGGACTAATAAAACCTTGGTTATGCATTTTATTTAATTACTAATAAAATAAAATAGTAATACAGACAACAATTTTCTTGAAAACAATCAATTTTCAAGATATCTAGGTATCAGGGTCTGCCACCCTGAATTGAAAACCGGATCACTAACAGATTAAAAAAAATATGAATTATACAAACATATTAACATTATTCAATTTTCATATTTACAAGTATAGTAGCACTTATTTTACGTGTATACATTTTTATTTAAATCAACACTTCATCTGGTTTCATTTTTACAAAACTCCCATCCCTTTACGCTGCGCTGTTAGTGTTAGAATTAGTTTTCCCAATTATGCTGTGTCCCGAAAAACCAGATAATATATACTTCAATAAATACATATAAAAATATATACAACTTTCAAACATACAATATATTATAAACAAACAATACAAGTGATTCTCACATAAAAAGCCAAGTCTTATTGTGTAGCAAAACAAATATTTTCCACAATTTTGGAAAAATTTTACATACAAAAGTTCATCTTTCCAATAAAAAGAAAAATGCACTCAACACAATGGCAGCTTTTGTACAGATAATATTTTATGAAAAATTTGAGACTAGCACAGTGAAAATACTCTGAACTGTCTGTCAGAGAAAAAAATTATACAACCTGGCAAGTCATGTTATATCCTTTCTGAGCAGGCGCTGTCACCTGCAAGAGCTTCTAAACTGGCTGATCTTGTACTGAGGTGGTTCTCCATCTGCTCTTGTCTCCTGTGTTGTCTTTGCTCCGTGTGGGCTTCTTGAAGATGGAGGGCTCTTCTTCTAGGATAAGGCTGTTCTATTGGTGGATTCTGCTCCTTGTGGCTGTCCACTCGACTTCGAAGATCATAAGAGCAGTGTCTATCGGATGGACCTGATGGGAACGGTTGGACCTTGAATATCCGATTTCAGCTCGTCGTGATGGCCCTGGAATTGCTCTGTTGGCATCAGATTGTTGTTCACAGACTTCTCTCCTAAATTACTTCTTTGTAGATGGAATGGATGAAGAAACTTTTCTTTTGATCCTAGATCTGAGTCCTTGTGGCTTTCTTTTAATCGGTTGCTCATCTATCCAAGATGCCGGCCTTGCTCTTTTATTTCCCTCTTTTACCACGGGTCTTCTTTTTCTAGAAAAGGACTCATTAGAATGTGAAGAGCTAGTTGATTCTGGTCTCTGACTCTTCTCTCGTCTTACCTCGCCTCTATTGCACCTTTCCCTGGTTACATCTATACTACCCTCAAACTCTGTTGGTACTGACCCTCTATGACTGTTTTCAACCCATTCTGACTGTACTGCCCTATGTCGGCAAATCTCCGAACCTTCCGATTGTGTTGCCCTAGACCGACTACTTTCCAATCCTTCTGATTCGCCAACATTCATCCTTTTCTCTTTGGTGATAAATCCACACCGTCTACATTTACCGTTATTTGTTTGCCAAATTTCAAAATAGCAAAATTATTTTCCACTCTTAAAACTTCGGCATGAATTTACCGACTATTTTCTTACTAGCTGAGCTCAAGGGGTGTGTTTGAACCAATACAAGATCGTTAACTTTTATATCGACCTCACGTCTCCTCTTATTATAATATTTCGCCCATGTTTCCTAGTATTCCTCCTCGCATCTTCAAATAATTTTTCAATATTACCACACACCAAGTCTTACGATCACTAACTTCTGAAATGGGGTAATTAGTTTTCGACCTAAAAATAATTCTGCCGGTGCTTTTACTAGTGGTTTCATGAACAGCCGTTCTTAAGGCATAACCGAATTCTTTTAGAAATTTGTCCCAATTTGTATGATTCTCTTCTACAAAACTAGAAATCATTTGTAGAAGAGTACGGTTAACTCTCTCAGTCTGATTTGATTGAGGTCTATATACAACCGTTTTAACATGCTTTATGCTCAACCTGTGACACACATGCTCAAAAACTTCGGATATAAATTGGGTACTGTTATCACTAATTAATTTTATAGGAGCTCCTTAACGCGAGATGTAATTTTAAAAAAATGCAATTGCTTCAGCCGAGGCTTTTCTTAAGGGTACAATTTCGACCCATTTAGAAAAATTATCCGCTATCACTAAAATAAATTTATAACGTTCCGGACTAGTAATGGGCCTAATAAATCTATGGATAATTTTCATTTGGAAATTGTCAGTATTAAGCGACCAGCTGGTAGCGCGTTCTTATAATTAATTATCTGGCAGAGATCACACACACAGGTGGATACATATTTAAATATAAGCTTCCTCATAAAGGGAAAATAACACTCGTCTCTTAATCTTAAGTTTTTTTCCCTAAATGACCCGACATTGGCGTGTCATTAAACTCGCGCATAAATTACGCAGAGTTCACGGAATATACACCCTTAGTTCTCCAAGAGTGTTGTGTATTTTGCATAGTATAATAAGCAGTCTATTAATTTAAAACCGTGGGACCAATTTCCACAGACTGACGCGTTAACCGAGCTATCGTCTGGATTTTCTAAAAATCTATAAATGTGACCTAATTCAGGATCATGTCTCTGTTCTTCCATTAATTGTTCTTAGGACGATAAAACTAATAACCGCACAAGATACCTTTGCTTCCACTATACTTCCTACTGGATTCCTGGACAACAAATCTGCCACCACATTTTGTGTACCTGGGGGATGTTCCGATTCTGCGTTAAATTCGGCTAACTTCAGTGCCCACCTTATCATCCTACTTGACAAATTTTTACCATTCGTAAGTTTCGTGAGTGCGGCGTGGTCTGTTATGACTTTCACCGGCAGAGACCCGAAATAAGTGCGATATTTATTTAACGCCCATATGACCGCTATGCACTCTCGCTCCGTAACACTATAATTTCTCTCAGCGGTACTGAGTGTACGAGAAGCGAATCCAATGGGTCTATGGTTTTGCGTCAAAACTGCCCCCACACCAACTGAACTGGCATCCTTAAACAACTCAAATGCTTTATTGAAATTTGATAACTGTAAAACTGAAGCTTCTGTCACTGCTTTTTTAATACGATTAAAGGCTTCCTGCGCTAATTCTGACCAAACAAATTTAGAATTTTTCCTCTTTAACATGTATGAAAGTTCACATAGATCAGTTATAGACCTTAATAAACTTTTGGCGTCATTCCTAAAAATTTCGCTACCTCCCGCGCATTTTTCGGGGGTTTCATGTCAAGAATTGCTTTTGCTTTTGCTTCATCCTTTCGAACCCCGTCTTTACTAATAACTAGACCTAAATAACGTAACTTGTCACGGGCAAAATGACATTTCTCACGTTTAAATTTATACCAACCTCTTATAATAATCTAAAGACCTCTCTTAAATGTTTAACAGGGTGTTCAAACGATGGAAACGAGATAATCACGTCGTCCATATAGACATTTACAAAACACCCAAGAACTGGTTTAAGAATTATTTCTATAGCTCTTTGGAAATTCGGGGGCGCTCCCGAGATACCAAATAGCATGTCTGTGAATGCAAATGTATCATTTTTGTTACAAAAGACGTCTTACTTTTGGGGCTTACCGCTAGCTGAAAGTAATCCGAGCGGAGGTCAATCGACGACATAATTTTGGTGTGTGGAATATTTGTTATTAGATCATCAATAACTGGTAATGGATATCTTGGATACTTCGTTATGGCATTCAATTTGAAAAATCGAACCCAATTTTTGATATCGACATGAAATCAATGCCTAAGATGCATGGGTATTGCATCTCAGCAATCACATGGAAATTCCACATTTTCGAAAATTCTCTGATCCTTATTTGTAATTCTACCATTCCTAAGTTTGTGCATTTTGCACCTTGAGCAGTTATGACCTCAGCTTTTGACTGCTTAATCGGGCGATAAGCAAAATATGACCGATACGTTTCTTCCGAAATAAAGGACTTCTCAGCTCCCGTATACCAAAGAGCTGGCCGAGTGGTCTAGGCATCGGATCATGGCTAGCATGTCATGAGTTCGATCCTAGTACCACTAAAGACCCGCTGTGTAGGGGTGCGATGCACGTTAAATCTGTCGAGAGCTCAAACATCCTCACGTTGGTGTGGTGGGGTAGTTAGGAGAGTGGGGTGCCAGCTCAGGTGTCGTCCACGTCACTTGACCATGGTTCAAAATTACGCGGACCGTCCCCAAAAGCCCTCGTGTTGCTAATCAGTGCGACGTTAATATTCTCTCACTCATCCCAAAGAGCTTTTAAAAATGTGTCGTGCAGGAGGATCGGCACATACGAAAGGTCAACGGGTGATAATCGTAAAGTATTTATTTTAATCTTATTAGGAGGGTTTGATTCAACTTGCACCGCTTACCTCCTGCAACACGATAGCATAAAAGTTTAAATTACCATTTCTTCGACCTCCTCTGGTCGAATCAATATTCGGACCTTGATTTACAAGCGGCAAATTTTAGGGGCAGCATTTGGACCAAATTTGAAAATACCTTTTTTTTTGTTACAAAAAAATTGGTATGGAAATATTTTTTTATACTTTGGAAACCTGGTACCTTATTTAAATATTACAAGATATTCCACCTTTTACAGGCAGCTGCTTCACCATATAGAGAGACTCTATTAATTTGCAGTTCACTGTAAATGATTCTTTTGATGTTACCCAGAGGCAAGGGAGAATCAGGTTGGGACATGAGAGATCCCGCTTTAGCAAGCCTATCTGCTTTCTCGTTTCCAGAAATGTTACAGTGGCTGGGAATCCACTGGAGGGCAATGCTTTCTCTAGACTTCCCAAGTTCAGCTAATTTCATTCTACAGGAATTCACTACAGCACTTTCATTATATCTTGAGTTTATTAGAGACAAAATGGCAGCTTGAGAATCGATAAAGAATACAATATTATGTTCAGAACAGCTTTCGAATTTATCAATTGCAAATGATATTGCCGCTATCTCACCATCAAAATTGTCACAATACTTTCCAACAGGATAACTAATACTGAAAGCACTTGAATTGGCTCCAGCACCAGCATTTTCAATAGCACTTCTGCTGAACCATCTGTGTATACATGGAACCATTTGTCAAGAGGATATCTGTAATGTATAGTAGCAAGGGCAGCACTTTTTAAGTCACTTTATATAGAAAATTGTTTACCAACACTCCAGACAAGATACAGGTGACTCTCCAAAGTCATCTGGCACATAATAGGTTAAGTTCCTGTGGGAAAACTTGGCGGTTAAGTGTAGGAATATCGAAAGTATCATAAAGATCATGAACAGTTGAAAGGAAAGACTTATGAGTTTTTAATCTTTCATTTGTGGGTCTATAATAATTTAGGAAATTGTTTCTCCTTCTGAAGATCTTTTCAACCAGGTTCAGGGCACTTTGTGAAGGATCTATACGGATTTTCACTAATCTCTTCTTTTTCCCCTTCAATCAAAATATTTATTTCAACCAACCTTCATCGGGAAACCAAACGTGATTTATGTAAATGAAAAATGTTATATATTCGGTTTTCGCGAATTGTGTGAAGAGAGCTAAGTAAGAGGAAGTGAGAAGTCAAGTGAGGTGATTTAAAGTAAAGTGAAGAGAGCACGCAGTTGTTGACGAGTTACGCGAGGGAACAGTTACGTTATTTGGGTCTAGTTATTAGTAAAGAAGGAGTTCGAACAGACGAGGAAAAGGTAAAAGCAATTCTTGAAATGAAAATCCCCGAAGAATGCGAAAGAGGTAGCAAAATTTTTAGGAATGACGGGTTGGTATCAAAAATTTATCAAGGACTACGCGGATTTGTGTGAACCCTTAAGGCTGTTTTCGGTCAATGTTAAAGGATAGGGATCAAACGGGAAGCACATTTGCCGGCAGGAAAAAGCTCCAATAATAATAAAAAATTTTATGGGAATAAAAAAAATTATTGTTTAGAGGATAGTGTTCTTTGAATTTTGATTTTTGAAAGAAATACGCAGTTTTCAGCATTATTGCAAAATGAAATTGGAGTTTTCTATGTTAAAGTATAGGAAGTGAAAACGCAAAGCACATTTTAATAGAAAAAAAATTATTTTTTCGAGTAAAATTAAATAGTATATAAGAAAGCATGCTTCCCTCTTTTGACTAGTGTAGCCATAATTAAGTTTTAGGTTTTTATTAATGAATTTTTTAAAATTTTAAGTTTATTCTGAATTATTTTTGGCGTAGTTAGGACTATCTCAAACAGATGGCACCACCATCGTTTTGTAAAACGAATTTTACTTGGCTACAAATACTTAATTTTGGCGATATCTTTCTGCAATAAAGTCGCCAGCTGAAATTATGGTAACTTGCAAGTTGTGACAAATAGTGTGGAAAATAAGAGATTAACATCTCAAACCTGATGAACTTTCCTATTTAGGAATGTTTTTAACATTTTCTGCATGTGTGCTTTAAAAGTTTAATTTATATACATAATTTATAATTATGTTGCTTAGATTTTTTTTTTTGTGCCTGTTATTGATGAAATGCATATAAAAATATCTAAATTCTGTGAAGCGACTGAATGAAAAATTGAAAGTATACTTATTTTATACTTGACCGAAAGTTATGAATTGACTAAAGAATACAAATTACTACTCCTTGAAACTCACAAATTAAAATTTTAATCTAATTATTGTAATGCAATTATTATGATTTTTTAACTAACAAAAAATCGAATCGATTTTATATTTAACGTACAATTTTACCATTTAACCATTGGAACAATCATTAACCAAATCTTGTTTTCTAATTAAATTAGCAGAAACTTATTTTTTCAATTAATTTTCTCCAATTCTAAGCTGTACCCCAAATTCTCAGGCCGTTTTTGTGGGAAAAAATTAAAAATAGTGTAAAATATGTTATTGAGATATATGATATATTTACGAAATAAAAGTGGCTGCGGTAGCCTAATGGTAATGTAACAGAATCGTGGCTGCCGTATCATGAGTTCTAGCCTAGTACCGCTCAAGACCCGCCATATAGGGGAGCTTAATCTGTCGAGAACTCAGATGTCCTCCTGTTGGTGTGATGTGGCAGTCAGGAGAGGGGTGGTAGCTCAGGTGTCGTCCTCGTCACTTGATCATAGTTCAAAATTACGAGGTCTGTCACCAAAAGCCCTCGAGTGTAGCTGATCAGTACGACGTTAATATTCACGTTACGAAATAAAAAAAAATAAAGGTGAATTAATAAGAAATGAGTAATTAATTTATTATTTATTAAAAACTTTTAAAAATAAACGAGAACCAGTAACTTTTCTATCCGACAGTATCTTGTCCAATCCCCCCCCCCCAGTGAATGTTTCAGTTTTCGATTCTAAGCAGCACCCAATTTTTAGTAGCATAAGGGAAGTAGTGCGACTTAGATTCGAATAAATATGGCAATATCGTGATTTTAAAGTTTTTGTATCTTTAAGTTTGCCTTTTTTTCTATTAAAAATTATTGTCTCTGACATTTTCTATCATTGAACATTTTTAATAACCTGTTCTTGACTAAATGTTTAGTATAATAGTCTCTGTGTGATTTCTTTTTTCGGAATACATTTTGCACATATCAAATTTAGAATCAAAGTTTATTCAAAATATGTCCATTTTAGTTAAATATATGATAAAAAAAATTTTAAGTAGTACATTTTTTATATAACTTTTTTATGAAAAAAGAAATATGTGAGGCATTACCGTATGAACAGATATTGCTGCTCATTGGAGTTTTTCTTTTAGTACTATAGTTAAGATATTGATTTTTATTACTAGTTTGTTTTTAAATTATAAAACAAAACATTCACACACACACACACAGATCTGCTGAATAAACTTTAAAAAAATTAGTTTAAAAAAATTAAAACTTAATTTTCTAAATATTTAAACGGTGTTTTCATTTTTTACATCAAATATATATAATTTTTAATTTTGGAAGACTTTTAAAATGAATGATTTATTTTATAAACGAAGTAAAATTTAATTGTAATAATTAATAATGTTTGCTTTTTTAATCCCGCAATTGCGAATCGAATTGCTCGATTTTCAAATGTTAAGAAGTTTTACATTTCTTAACTTTTCCATTAATCATTTGCTCAGAGAAGTTCATAATCAGTTATGAACTTTTTACACCTCGGGGGGGGGGATGTTTCTATCCACTAGAAAACTTGTCAATCTAATTATTACAAAGCTATTTTACCATAAATTATTGTTTTAAGACAATCTGTTACGCAGTATATAATCACTATGTGATAAATTACTTTGTTTAATTGCAGCTTTATTATCCAAAACACCGTTTAGCATCCTTCCAAAGGCAACTCGTCATGTCATGATGTCAATATATCATGGGGAATTTCACTTCGGATGGGACCAGAAAACACTTGTTGGTCGGATGCCTTTAGGAAAGAAAAATACAAAAAAGGGGAGAAAAAGGAAACTTTATTGCTGTGGGGGTACTGAAACAGATAAGAGGGAATAAGCGGTAGGGAGATGTGTGTGTGGGGGGGGGGGTTCAACTTTCCGTGATTTTTGAGGTCATCTAATTGGATGGTGTTGAATAATCATTCTGACTGAAGTAAATACGTTGCTCGTCTTAGTCACTTTTGAAATTTAGAGTAGGAACCTTTATACTTCTTATACGACTTATTTCACAACTCATCAACTCACATGGATGTTATTGCTATTTATAAATTATATAAAAGTGCATATTATAGAACATGTAAGAACAATCATTATTTAACATAGGTAAAATTTTCGATTCCATATTAAAACAATAGTCTTTCATACTTATGATTTTTTTTAGAAAAAGGCGAGATAAAATGCATATCAAAGAAATTTACTTTTTACTTTGTAGAATCGGTGAATAAATAAGAATTTTCGACAAGAAATGTTTTATATATCAGTGAAAAAAGAAACCAAAATTTTTTTACTATTTGATACTTTTTTTGATTGATGATTGTTATGCATCTTCCAAAACTAATAAGATTGGAAATTTTTGACACGTGTTAGGAATAATATTTTTTTGTGAGAGAAGGGGATAAAAGAATAAAAACAAATTTCCCCAAAAGACACCATACTCACCAATTACATAGAATTTATTTTTACATGGAATTCATAGCAAATTATGAAAATTTATTTGTAAATTATATGCCAGCTTAATTCTGGAAAATACAACATATAATTTTTTATGGTACTATATTTATTCGATAAGAGTAAATTGTTTCATACTATTAGTCCACTTTTAATACAACAGTTTGAAACATGAAACTTAATTTTTCACTACTGTATATCTACCTTTCTTCTGTTTCGTTCTCCTCAGCATTCATATAGTGCAGTGGTCTTCAAACTGTGTTTCACGGAACCCTGGGACTCTCAAGGTTCCCAAGTCACAATAAACAATCGAAAAAGGAGATTATAAATGTGTATGTAAAATGATTGAAGTTTGTATAACTACAAGTATCTTTTATAAAAACTCATTTCATTATTAAACTTTAAAATTCTATTTGTACTCTGTTTGTAGTTCTATTATAAATCTTTCGAGAGCTTAAATGCTTTTCTGTTGGTGTGATGTGGTAGTTAGGAAAGGGGATACTAGCTCAGGTGCCGTCCTCGTCACTTGACCATGGTTCAAAATTACTGTCTGCAGTGCCGGTTTAAGCTCATTTCGATGCCTGGGAGTAGAAGATCCACAGATACTCTTGGCACTGGAGAAGCCTAATTTATAACTAGAAAACCTGTTTAAGTCCAGCCTATCCGGGCTCTTCCCGGCCCAGGGCGCCCGCCCAAGTGCCCAATGGATAAACCGATACTGACTGGTATTTTCTAACATTGAACATTTTCAATTCCCTGGTCAAGTCTGACTAAATTTTTAATATAATAGATGCTGCAGTTTCTTTGCGCAATACATTTTACACATATCAAAGTCAGAATTAAAGTTAATTCGGAATATATCCATTTTAGTTAAATATGTAAATAACATTTTTAAGTAGTAAAATTTTATAAAATTCTTTTAGTACTATAGTTAAAATTTGATTCGGTCTAGTTTATTTTTAAATTAGAAAATAAAGTATTCACACAAAATAATAATCCACTGATTAATCTTTTAAAAACACTTTCTTTTAAAAAATAATTTTCTAAATATGTAAACGGTGTTTTCATTAGTTCACGACAAACTGGTCCGAAGTCTCTAGGAAAGAAGAGAAAGGTACAAAAAAGGGGAGGAGGGGTAGGAAACTTTTATTGCTCTGGGGTAATAAAACAGAAAAAAGAGCTGAAGAAACTGCAGAGTGTGAGGGGGGAAGGGAGTCCTCTCTTTTGGTGATACTTGAAAAGTCTTCTGATGGGGTTTTGCGTAGAACAGGGATGGCCAACCCAAATGACCTTGCAGGTCACTTCGGAAAAACATTACAATTCAGCGGGCCACATATAAAAATATATATCTCTATGATAGATTTGGATTTATTACAAGCATTTATTGGAGTAAAAATTTAAAACAGAACGAATTATTATTGTTTTCATTATTTTTATATGTATACAAACAAATATTTATAATAATGAAAATGCAATGAATCAAATAATATTATTTAAATTTATTTAATTAGTGAGATATTTGTTTCTCAACTCTTTCACTGAGTTTTTGCAATAGATCTCAATGCATATATTTGTACATCGTAATTGATGCTGCAGGTTTTCGTCCGATAAGTTTGAGCTCAATTTCCTGTTAGATTAATTTCATTTTCAAGGGAAACAAGTAATATAAAACAAATTTTAAGACAATTCCTACTTTGAATGAATGAATACAAAGTATTTTATCAACGATTGAAAATTTCAACAAGATATATGTATAGGGAGAGAGTGAACTTATAGTAGGAATTGAAAAAAAGCATGATTTCTCCGAATTGTTGTAACAATGCGCACCCGGTTTGGCTAGTTTGGATGAAAAACTGGTTTTTGGCCCAACTTTTGTTATTGTTTTGTTTTAGCATTTTCAATGTTACAATAATGGAGACAAATCTAAGTTGGTGTCGAAAACCGGTAATTAATTTATTTAATTAATTGGTAATTAATGATAAATATTTGAAAAAACTGTATTAGCATCAAGTGTCATCCACTACATAAAACAATACTATTATTTTGTTGCCAAATATGCGTTAAATTAAATAATCTTATGGTTATCCAACGGTATCAATGTTAAATTTATGTTATTGTATATTA
>BMAO01000014.1:0-35665 GCA_019973975.1 Trichonephila clavata
AGAGCAGGAGGTGAAAGAATTATAAGGACTCACGCATGCATATGCTGAATGATCATTCCTGCGATTCCATTGGCCATCTTGTCCCAAAAACTCATTGCGCCGTATACAAAAGCGCCACTCTCCTGAAAGAGAAATGGTTTTATTGAGAGAAGTATTAACAGTTTTATTTTAGTAAAGAACAGTCCTTTTTCTGCTAAAATTCGGATATAACGAAAAAATAAAATTTATTGAAGAAGTTATTTAAAAAAATTATTGAAGAACAAAGTCTACTGTTTAAAAAAACGAGTATTAATTGTTTTTATATTAGAATAAGAATATTCATATTTATTAAAAATAAATAATAATAAAATTTTTAATTGTTTGTAATTCAAGTGCTTAAAGAAATAAATATATCACTTACGTATTATGCTTTTAAATTTTTACTCTAGTAATATTAAGGAGCTCTACAAATTATCCTACAAATAATAAAACTATCGATTTTTTTTTGTATTTTTGTATGGCTCATACTATTGAGAAGCTTGCCACCAAATTTCAGATCTGATAACGAATTAGTTTTTAAAATATTTGAAATTTTCGGAGCTTAGGTTTTGGTTTCATTTTAAAACCTTTTGCCATTCTTAAAATAAAGAATTAAGAATAGTCTTGAGCACAATCAACTTTTTCAGTGTGAAACGGTTATTAAGTTCAATTTCATTACAAAAATCGTTTCTGTTTGCTTATGTTTTGAGTTTTTTGAGTTCTCGAGCTACTTAATTGAGATTGATTTCAAGGCCAATCTTTGTTATACCAAATAATTCCCATAACTTAGAAGCTTTTTCATTAATTTTTTTCCTGTTGAGAAAATTCCATGGATAAAACGTTGTCAGGTTGCTATGAGAAACAATATTTCGAAGAGATGGGATATTACTGAAAATAATGTATATAAAAATCAGCCTTAAGATGGTACTGCAATTAGACTTTTGAATACAAGTATTCTGAATTCCAGTATTGCATATAAAACTGAATATTTCCATGATGTACGTAACTACATTATACACTGCTGGCCACCGTAAATTCAACACCAAGAAAGACAAGAGATAGCACAACAAAATTTATTTTGTGGATAACATGTTGACCAAGTATCAAATGATTAAATTTATAGACTTCTGTGAAGTGTGGTTCCTGCCAGAATCAGTAGCCAGATTAGATGCCATTGTTGGAGATCACCGCTGCCACACGCCTCGGCATTGATTCAAAGAGACTTTGGATGTGTTCTTGGGGTACAGCATACCAAGCAGCTTCCACGCGTTCTCAAAGTTGATATGGTGGGGCAGCTGGGGGTGTAATCTGGGTCAATCGTTGAGCAACCATGGACCACATGTTTTCTATCGGCGAAAGATCAGGAGAGTGAGCCGGCCAGGCAAGCAATTCAATCTGGTGATTGACGAAGAACCTTTGGACAATGCGTGCCACGTGTGGTCGTGCATTATTCTGTTGAAATATGACTGTGGCCAAGCCCTGAAGTAAGGAAGGAAACTGGCTCCAACACCTCGGAGATGTAGCGCTGGCTGTTTAAAGTACCGGCAATGCGTACTTAGGAGTGCGAGAGTGATATCCAATACCACCCCATACCATAATACCCGGTCAAGGACCAGTGTGGCGCTGTTCAGCATCCTCTCTCCATGGTGTCTCCAGACTCGAATCCGACCATCGTGGTGTTGCAGAGAGATGCGTGACTCGTCAGTAAAGACAACTTCATTCCATTTCCACCCACATCCTTCTTTCATCACACCATTGGCGGCGGAGACGTCTGTGGTTCTGCGTCAAGGGTAGACCAAGCAATGGACGTCTTACGGACAGACCACTCTGCTGTAAACGGCGTCGAATGGTACGCGCAGACACTGAATGATGCGTTTCAGACTCAATGTGCTGTGCTATGGCTCGTGATGTGACTGAGCGATCCGTCACTGCCATGCGCACAATTTGCCTGTCTTCACGCGTAGTGGTGCACTGAGGTGGATGCGATCGACCACGTCGGTTCGTCGTATCCTCCTGCATCCAACGGTCACATATCCGCATTACAGTTGTTTGGTTTCGTCCAACACGACTACCGATTTCCCTGAAAGATAATCCACAATCTCGGTAGGCCACTATCCTTCCTCTGTCGAACTCGGATACTTGATCAAAAGCTGATCGCTGTTTACTACGTGACATAACTGATCGTTTTTTGGAAAAAACACAAGAAAAACACAATTGCCGAACTTGAAATCGTTGAAATCTCCAAGCCTTAAATAGCGCTTTGAGGTGGCGCCACAGGCGTGCGTGATGTGTGTCTGCGCTGAAATTCTAATCATTTGCATATCTCACCTCCGCTAATGCATGTTGTAAATGTCATGTTATTTGCGTTCTTCCTTCAAGGTGTTGCATTTACGGTGGGCAGCAGCGTAGTAAACACATTGCAGTAGTATATAATAGTATCATTATATTGTACTATACTATAATACTATTGTATAGTGTTATAGAACCATATTATATTACATTATAGCTCAGGTGTCATTATGGATAGCCCTCGAGTTGATGTATACAGCGACTTTAATAAAAAGTCCCTAATATTTTCATAAGTGCTCCGGTTTAAAAAATTCTTTTAGGAATAAATCAAAAAATTTCCTCCAAGTCAGTACTTTATTTTGCTTATTTTTTGTTTCTACCATTAAAAATGAGAAGCATCTAAAATTTAATTTTAAATACTCAAATTAACAGAAAAACGTTTTCAATTTTTGAAACAATTTAATTTATAATTAATTTTAAAAAATTTCATTTGTAAAAACACAAAACGAAATTTAGAAAAAATTTAACCTTATATTTTGCTATTGCTTATCATGTATTTGGACTCCAATAAAGTTGTGGGAGATGAGATGTATTTAGTAAATGGGCAATTTTTATTATTCTATAGTAAAAGAAGACAAAATAATAAAACTTATTCCTTTACAAAAATTTTACTCTAGTATTCATTAGCAAAGCATGTTTATTCTTGTGCATGTGTGTGCCATGTATTATTTTATCAAATTATTCTTCAAAATAGTAAACAAGAATCCATGCTACTTCAAAATGCATTTTTGAGTTTCCATAGATACAAATTTATCGATAAATGGTTCCTACTAATCGTTCAAACATATTGAATCAAAATTGAATTTTTAAAGACAACTAAAATGCCGTTCAAAGCACAGAAATAACGAGAAAAACGCTTTTAAATGTATTGAAAATGTTTATCCAGAATGTTTTTTATTTCAACTTTTGATAATCTAGTTCCACTTATGATTTTTAAAAAGCAATGAAAAAGTATATAAATTATGGTTCGGAAAAAAATGCGTGTGTGTATCCACGATCATAATAAATTATTCATAGTTTAATAATGGGTCAATAAATTTTTTGCAAATAATAAAATTAATAAAATTTAGCTTATTTCAGCAGACAAGTTTCGTATTAAGAATCTGTTTGAGTCTAATAAAGCTATGTTAAGATGCAAGTAAAGTGTCTTGCAATCACATTAACGTGTAGCTCTAGTTTCATAAAGACGTGCTAAATTGTGGAAAGAAGTTTCTGGTTATTTCAAATTAATTTATTTAAAAATAAGCGATGATTTTTAAATATCTTTCAATATATACTTCCCATGAAGCAATTCAAAATTCTTCCACTTAAATCATCTTTAGACATTAATGATGCCAATAAATGTGAATGGCGCCAAAGTAACTTAAATGCATTTTTAATTGCATCGGATTGCTGTTAAACGGTGTACAGCAAGAGTGTCAAACTCAAATCCTAACTGGAGCCAAGCCAACAAGATTTAATTTTAAGTGGACCGCACAAAAAAAGACCCACCTTTATTTATAGAAACGTAGGTTTATTTCGAATAATACATTATAATGGACATATATAAAAGAACAAAACAAAAAAATTATTGCTTACATCCTGACTTTTGATAATTCTTCTCTGATACTATCGTTAATATTTCGGAAGAATTTTTAAAAATTTTATTATATGTTGTATGCCGGTATATTGACCAGGCTGCAAAAAGGCTCACTGTGGGCCGCATGCCATCCGCGGGCTGCGAGTCTGACACCCCAGGTGTACAGTATTTAAATAAACAGTATAAAATTTAACGCTTTAAAATATTTATGATTAGTCAAACTTTACTTGTGATTGTCTAAAAGAATAAAAAAATCTTAGGGACGACTGAAAGTATATTGTATTGATGCATAAAAGGAAATTTAATTATTTTTATAAGTGTCCAAAGCTTTTTAACCCTTTAATAATTGGATGTAATAATTTTCTTCATTTTTTAATTAAGTTTAAAGTTTATTCTAATCATTACGGTATTTTGCAAGATTATTACGAATATATTTCCTTTTTCTCAAAATAATGTGTGCCAGAGACCGAATTGATGACATGTAATGGATAATTTCCTTTCCCCTCCCAATAACATGTCTGTAATGCTTATATGTTCAGTCAAGTTACAAATATAAAGCTATAAAAGACTAGGTTGATAATGAAATGGGAAACATAGATTTGCCTTTTTGGGCTAAAAACATCGAAAATTAACAATTATCAAATGTGCGCATATTCTCCTTTTGCTGTCAAGTTTCGAATTTTCACTTATGCTTTGAATTAATACAGATATGATGACGAACACTATAATTTTGAATCATTCTCAAGAGACGAAAGTGGCATCTTTGGTCTTAAACCTTACTCTTTCAAACCTTCATACCGTGGAAAAACTTTCTAGAGACCTGCCTCCAGTGGCGTAACGTACACCCCCGCTAACCCCGCACTGCGGGGGGGGGCAGGCTTCTAGGGGGCCCAAAAAGCCTGGCTTACGCAACTTTTGTAGATTTTCTGAAAATTCCATTTTTTAAAATCGAATTTTTAAGCGATCTAACGTTATTCAAAATAAAACTTTAATACAATAATTGGATATCTTAGATCCAATAACCAAATCCAAAAACATTTTTTTATTTGCCGTATTGTTTGCGACGAGAGATATTTTTCTTTAGTGGGTTTTCCTTTTAAACCTAAATTACTAACAAATAAAACAAAGTCAGACGGAGAATCCGATAAAATGCTAGAAAGATATTAAAAAAATTGGCAGTTATAGAAACTGCCGATAGAAGTGAAAACTTAGAACTTTTAGTATTAAAATTTGAAATTTCATAATGTTTGAATTAAAATTATCAACATCAATCTGGTTTTCACATCTATTGACACTCCGAGCAACAACTAAATGCATGTTTATATGGTTTTTTATTATTCAAATATATTACGGGCTGTACAAGATCATGACAAAATATAAATACAATTCAATTGAAATAACAATTAATATACAATCATATTATTTATGGATAGTATTTGTATTTACTTAAATTTCATGTACTTGATTTTTAACATTATTTTTATTGTTTGCATCGTTGTCATCATTAATTTCAACAATACTTAGACTTTTTGTACTTTTAATTATTTATTTTGTTCTAAAAAAGATACAATAGGCTATGGTAACTAAAGTAAGAAAGGAAAATGTTTGATTCAAATTTATCTAAGTATCGCGTAAAAACCGCATCGATCGTCGTTTTTTATTTTGTAATACTGAGTTTTCGATCACTGGACATATTTAAATTAAGTGTTTCATTTAGAAATTCAATTAGTGGTAGATTTTTATCATCTGATAAGTTAATATTGAAGTCTCCACTTAAATTCATCGGTACATTATCATATTTTTCGCCAAATCTTTTATCGAGTATTTCAAAACCTTCTTTTGTATAAATCATCAAATTTTCAAATAAAAATTGTGATATCTGTCTCATAGATTTTCCAGGCGAAATATAAACGGCAGCCATTAATAAGTATTGCCCATTCTCGGAATCGCAACGAGCAAAGAATATATTTCACCTATATCAGAAACATTAACACTAATACTTCTAGTGAATTTAGTATGTATGTCCATATTTGAAGTAATAAAGTGTGACGTATCATGAGTATTGTGATAAACAGCTACACCTGCTGCTGGAACTTCGGGTCTTTCATAACTTACAACAAAGTTGAAATTCGGAATATCAAGTGGTTCTTCGCTTTTCATACGAATTTCTGACAAAAGCAGAACATTTGACTTTTAACGATAACATCATTTTTTAGGTCAGCTGCATGCGCATGCAGTATATACACATTGAAATTTTCACTAAATCCATTCAATTTCACTTATAAGATATACACAGCATTAGACGTCAGCCGTATAGCTACTGATACTGCGATAAGCATGTCGGTGACGCGAACGGACGAGATTTCACCCATCCAATGAGTATCTGAGGCGAACAGCACACTGCGCGTGCGCCATTTAGAGCATGTCGGTGACGCGAACCCATAAGATTTTCCCCTACCAAAAAGTGCCCAACGCCGCTAAAGAAGTTTTCACTTCAAAAAACTCTTTACATTTGTAACAAATTTTGTATAATGAATTTTTAAAAAAGTGTAAATAATTTATATCTGGATGTGTAATATGTTTATATTACTCTATGTTGTATTTATTTTATGTTAAAATTGTAACATATTCGCAAGCAATGCCGTTACTTACATTATAACGGCAATTCAATGGTAACTTGGAGAAATGTTGGCGATAGAGCCAAGTTTGCGTCGTTTTTGCTGACTTAGGTGACCATTTTGACGATTTGGACAACATGTTGGCGACCACCACCACATAAGTCTGTGTTATTTAATACATCAATGAAAATAGCCGCTGCAAAAATGAAACTTAAAAAGTTGCAGTTGCAGTTAAGATTTTATTCATTTTGTTTTGAAATTCCGAAACAACATTCAATGCTTTCAACATTTCAACCTTTAAAGCTCTAGAAATATCTAAAAGATAATAAGTTTCGCTCTGTATATTCAATAATAAGGACTCATTGATGAACGATCGATTATTTCGCATGTTAGGCTGCTCTCAACTTCTTCCATTCTTAACTGTCACTTGCACGAAAGTATTTTTCAGGAAAACATTTTATTATAAATTGCCCTTTTATAAGCCAATTGATTGATTTTGACATTAGTTTTTTAAATGAATTACAGAATTCTTTATTTCTAAGTGTATCCTCTAAAAATGCGACCACATTCATATCGTATTATGTTTTGCATTTTACTCAAAATTTTGTCGCGGCCTGAAGGTTACGGGTGTGACAGAGTTCAAGGAAGAAGCGGAAATGATCATAAAATAGCTAATTTTATTTAACCTTTTGAACTTTACGAAATACACCTTTATAATTTAACTCAGGGAGCAATATGAAATCTTAACCCTTATCTAAATAACTAAATATTGGAAGATACTTATCTGGAGTAGCAAATGGAAGATACTTATCTGGAGTAGCAACTCCTTGTATAATTCTTCTTGATGTCTGATAGTATGGTCAGCTCCAAGGTTGGTTGCTTAACTACTTCCTGATAGATTCACGGTCGAATATTTCTCTTAAGATGCGCGACCACCAGCCTCTGTTTACTAACACTTGAAAAAAAGCTTAACGATCATCGCTTAACCTCTTGCCTGTGGCAGTTGGGCAACGCAAACGCGCCAATTTTGGAATGCCCGAGCTGAGTTCGGGCAAACGAAAATTGGTCTTTCAATCCCATGAAGTCCGAGCTCAGTTCGTGTAATAAATAATATGTAATTTACCATTTTTCCAATACATGGCGATACTTCCCCGTGAAAAGTTCGGTAGTTTAGCGCCGTTTGTCGGATTTTTGTAATTTTGCAGTTGGTATATACCACACTGTAAGATATTTGTGAAATTCAAAAGATTTTGAGGGACATGGAATTCATGAAAGTTGATATAAATAATAATATTTTTATGTATTAGTTTATTATATCTATCTTCAAAATTAAAAGCAAAAAAACTTTTTTAAAAACAAGCTTTTATTTAAACGCGCTAAAAAGAATAAAATAAATTTTTCTTTAAAATTTTTTTACTATCAACTTATAACGTCATTACATAATTTATATGATATAAAAGCTTGTCGCAAGATTAAAGCACTCTTATTTACTTAGTTTGAAAATTTTAAGAAATTGAAATCAATCAGATCAAGTTATTTAATTTACTTGTTTACCTGCAGAGGTAAATCTCGCGACAAGCTTTTATATCATATAAATTGATTAATGACGTTATAAGTTGATAGTAAAAAAATTTTAAAGAAAAATTTATTTTATTCTTTTTAGCGCGTTTAAATAAAAGCTTGTTTTTAAAAAAGTTTTTTTACTTTTAATTTATTTTTTACTTTTTAGTTATCACTGGACAGGTTTCTTAGTCTGTTCATCTCATTCAACGCATCATTGTTGCTAGGTGTTAGTCGATTATTTTCGAACAGTCGAGCTAAATGAATTCTCGAAAAAAGGGTACTAGACGAAAAACACAATTTTTTCTTAAATCCGTAAATTTTAAGCAATTCTTTCAATCTTCGTACAGATCTTGGGTAATATTATCCTACACACGAAAAAAAGTTTTATGAGATTTTCTTCATAAATGACAAAGTTATTAAATATTAAAATTTTGCATATTTTTTTGAAAAACCGTAAAAAAAGTTTTCGACATTTTATTTTTTAAATGACTGATTCTAAAAGAGCAAATCATGAGCTGTTTTAGTACGGAATGTCGATTCATTTAAACAAAAAAAATTCATGCGCTTCGATTTAGACATTATTTTCATAAAAACGCATCGATTTTGACTTATTTAAAAAAATTCGTAAAAATACAAATATTATTATTTTGTAAAAAACATTATTCCGTATCGGGACGAAATAAATGATCTTTCCGATTCTATAATTATTTTTTGTCTGAGCTTCATAGATTAAAGTTATAATTCTATAATACTCCATCTCAGTTTAACTTGGCAGCGTTGAGAAAGGTATACAATGTACCAATCTACTTGAAAAATAGCTCTACTTTTTTGTTTTGAATTTAAATCCAAGAAAATAGATAGAAATTTGTAAAAAAAATGCATTTGTTGTAGAAATTAGATTATTTTTACGTTGTAGAAATGTAATTATTTTTTAGACAAAGTTAATTAATACAATCAATAGCGCAACGTTATGAAATTCCAGTTTGGCTGAAAACCGATTTTCGACTCCAACTTTTGTCATTGTTGTAACAATAACATTATTACAACAATACTGACATATTGAACATGGCGCCCAAATCTAGTTTAACGTTTTTAATTAATATCTTTTTATTAATTGCAATATCGGAATATAAATGGTCAAAACATGCATTGTCATCCAAACTAAACGTGTATACAAAATTTCAGCTCAATGGGAGGAAGATATCAGCTTCAAAATTGAGTTGCAAGATTCCACCCAAACAAATTACATACATACATACATACATACATACATTGTAAGTTAAATAAAAGCTTTTAATAATTATGTCAATAGATTTATTTTGCTATAATTTGACTAAAAATTATTGTACTTCCTTAACATTTCCAACATATGCGAAAATGTTGAATATAGTAATAATTTCAATTAATTTTTAAAAAAATATTTTAACATTTTGACAATGATAACTAACAAAATTAAAAATAAATCCCCTCCCCTTTTTTGCACGTTTTTTTAAAATTTATTCCACAGGCAATGAGTTAACCATTAACTCGCATATTCAATGATTGGCAATTAAACAATAGTTACAATTGCATAAAATCAAGTCATTTTTCGAAAAGCAGTTTTTAAACTAAACTCACAATTAAAGAATATTTTCTCCAAGAGGATAAGAAGAACACCCGAGTAGCACGCGATACAGATAGTTGTATCTATTGTAAATGTAACACAAAGTGAAATCTAGAAATAAGGTGGATGAGACCCCATAAATGTTATAGCATTAATCATTTACAAAATAATACTTCAATGTCTTTCGAATAACTCATAGCTGTTAGAAATTTCTGAAAAAGCTGTTCTTCCAGACTGATTTAAGTTCTCTAGGAACAACAGCTCGTCGTCAAATGCTATAGCAGCGCGCTGCAGTCTCGCGAGACGAATGCGAGTCAAAATGCGTTAGAGAACTTGGCAATAAAAATCTCCATTAACCGTTTGACCTTCCGATACGAAATTTACTGACGTCTCAGACATCTAAACTGCTGAGGCGACATAAACCAGTTCAAAAGTTTTCAACATTCATACGATTTTTATCAAAGTGCATTGTATCAGCTGGGGATTACTTTGAAAGACGCTGAGGTATTTTCTTTGATAATATTCAGTACTATACCTACCATCTCACCTTGCATTAACATGGGAATTTCTAAAATGGGAAGGCAAACTATTTGGAACATCTTCCATTTCTATCAGTGAAATATCTCAGTTATATATAAAATACATAAATATATACACTATAAACATAGAAAGCAACGCAACAAGGAGTTATCCCAGAGGTCGGCAACCTTTTTACTGTGGCGTGCCAAACCAATCTATAAATATGATTTAGCGTGCCACACTGTAGAAATATTTGAAACCATTCGACTTCCGCTTTAATGCATGCAAAGTTAGAGAATAGAGGTAAATAATATAGATTTACAATTTTATTATCAATTAATTTTGCATCATTTAATGTCTTAACGTAAAAATAAACAGCATAAAATGTAACTATTTTTTTTAACAAAAATAAAAATAATAAATTTTACATGTATTATGTTTTTTAAACATATTTATTAAAATAAGAAACAGAGAACATAAAATTTGAGTATTTTCCTTCGTTACAATTAATTAAAAAGGTAAATAACAGTTTTAATTCGAACCTAGTGATTGCACCGCTCCATTTTTATATCGGAAAATCGGGGGTATTATTTGTGACTTTTCAATTTGACACGATCCTGAGCATTCAATTGTTAAACAATTTTTTTTGCGGAATAGATATTTTTTTTCATTCGAGGAAAAACTTTACTCACATACTTAGAAGCGGAAAGCAGAGTACATGCAATTTTCTCTCTTTGAACTATAAAGTTTATCCAGCAGCGATATTCAATAATTTACAAAATAGCTGTAAATTCATCTTTGGAGTTAACTTTCAGATTTTTACATAATTCTGTAAATGTCCATAATTTTGGAGATGTTTATCAAATAAGGTCCGTTACAAATTTATCAATTTCTATCCACTCAAATATTGACAAATTTGTTGAATAATGCAGTGTACCACTTAGAATGGTATCGCATGCCACACTTGGCACGCGTTCCACAGGTTGCCGACCCCTGAGTTATCCAAACGGGAAGAATTTTGACAATCCATTAAAATTTTTTTATTATATTTTAAGCAATTGCTTGACGCAGTATAGTCTAATTTGGCTCCTGCTTCATAACACTCTACTGTCACTCACACACTCACAAAAATGAGTAGGTGCGTTGTAAAAGTATTGAAAATGAAAGGTAAACAGTTCCAGAAGAAATGAATAATTTATTTACTATATAAAATTATAAGAGAAAAAAATCAATACATTAGCTCTCCTCTGACCCTGATGACAACTATTTTTTGGTTGACTCATGGAGTTTGGAGATGTCGTCCTTAGAGATTACTTATTATAAGCGTTCTAACTGCATAGTTAGATTGGCATCGTTCAGAAAAGTCGGAACATCTTCTCATTACAGCCAAACGTACTCTAATGGGGAGAGATATGGCGATCACCCGCCAACGAGGGAAGCAAAAAAGATCAGCAGTAGAAAGGCATGTAGTGGGCTTAAAGATTGAGTTGAGTCAAAGTGATCTGCAATAGGATAGAGGAGGATGTTGAGATTGTGATTGTAAGGAGAGATTTTGAAGCTGTAAGTGTAAAGACAGAACTTTGATTATTTGATATCAGATTTGGGCAATGGATTAAAACTTGTAAATTTTTGTATGCCTGCTGCTTATGATAATATATTTGGAATCCGTCTGTCTATGTGATTCAGAGCTCCTAGTGGCAGTTAAGTGAATATTATTGGTTAGGATTCGTTATTTATTTCCTCCTAGTAAGCGCTGGCCAATAAGATATTAATACATTAAGATCTTCTATTGAATGAAAAGGGTTGAGTTTTATAATTATGTCGACTAGTTATTTATCCTCAAACACTAATGCGAGCTCCAGTTCATTTTAGCCATATGAAAAGGGGCAATATTATTTAAGTTGTAAATCCAGGGGGGCGTGAAAGGAAAAACATAACTACGGGGAATAGAATCTCATCGACTTACCCTCGTTATGTAAGGCAGAGATCACTAATCTTCGGGCCGCTGACCGGTAGCGGTCGGTGGATCAAATGGTACAGGGCCACCAAAGGAAGATTAAATTATTTGCATTTTATTTACTGTGGTGAATATCTTTCTGTTTTGTGTGACTTTCCCAATTTCCATTTCCGACAACCTATCTTTGTGAAGAGGGGTTTTCTGTAGTGATAGCAAAGCATCACACTTTGGATGTCATTGCCTCCTATTACCTCCAAATGGAACCATCTCGTTGCAGAGAAACAAGCTTCCTGTTCTCAGTGATTTAGAGTTCTGTGAGTCAAAATTTAAATAACCATATTCATTTTTTGGTGTAACTGTATTATATTTTGATGGCATGTTTAAATACAATTAAGTTAAAATTATTAAATCAAAACAATCTAAAATATCAACATTCAATGCCTCCCCCTTGCAAGTCGTGGTGAAACTATCAAAGATTTACGGGTCTGTGGCGATGAAATGGTCGGAGAACACTGCTGTAAGGGATGGTAACCAAAGAAGTCCTACTATAGATTCAAATGGCACCGCATACCATAATTCTTGTTTGTCAAGCTGTGAGGTGGATAACAAACAGTGTGACGGATCTATACGCGTCCTTTCACTAATTCCTTGGGGATTCCTTTAGGGCAAGCATTCTTTCAACCAACTTTCACCGAGGACAGGAAAACGTGTTTATGCAAATTAAGTTTAATATATATATTCTGTATTCGCGAGTTTTAAGAGTTAGTGTAGTGAGAATTGAAGATTAGTGAAGTGTGGATAGCTCGGATGTGAAGTGAATTGATGAGAAGTAAGCAAATCGACAGTAATACGTATACGTAAACAGTGTACGACGTATGAAGTTGGAATCTCAAAGAAGTGCTTAAGTCAACTATTAGTGTTCAAAGCCACGTCGAATAGTTCAAAGGATTGCAAGAATTAAGTAATGTAATCTTAGTTCAAATAGAAGTTAGAGAGTTAAATTATTAACGCACTTCTTAAATCAAGCTTTGTATAAGTTATCGTAAGGATAGGTTCTCATGATCGTATATATTGTCCCACCTTCATGCTCTAGTTGATCATATTTATCTTAAGAGTGTGATTTGTGTCTGTGTTAAATATAGAGATAAATACATAATTTGAGTTCATCATGTCGTCTAATCATTTAGTTCCTCCTACACATCTAGCCGGGTTAGAGGGAAGAAGGAATAATAATTCCTTACAACAGTTGAGTATACACAGCCTCCTGTACGTCTCCAGATGAGTTTTCTATGCTCATAGGGGCTCAATTCGAAAGAGGGCTCATCGCTGAAAAGAATTTTTCTCAAATCTGTGATACTCCAGGTTGAATGCACCCAGCACCATTGTAAATGCGTCTATTAGGGAGAGGCAATTGTGATAGGCAATAGACGCGAGGGCCTCCGTGATTTTCTGACAAATCTATTGATGATTAGTGCAGTCACTAGAGAAAAGGTAATATGTTGAAACTTTTACCAGTTTGAAATGCTAATAAGAGAGAGATATCAGATCTGGTATACCCCTATCTCTCTTTCTGTCTCACGCGCACACACACACGTGCACGCATACACAAAAACGTGCATGCACACACACACACGTGCACGCACGCACACGTACACGCAGACACACGTGCACACGCACGCACGCACATACGTGCACACGCACGCACACACGCACACACATGCGCACACACACACGCACACACACACACACACACACACACACACACACACACACTTTGACTAGACGGGGTTTTTTGGAATTTGAATATTGCCAGCTATATAAAATGCTTAAGCCTAGCGACTAAACTATTGTGGTTAATTTATTTTTTAGACGAAATTTATATAGGAATCTCTTAAATTTTTATATGAAAAATGTAATTAAATTGTGAAATTTTTTTTTCCAAAATTAAATTCTTAAACGTTATGTTTTGTTAGAGCACACAAAAATTTATCTCATAAAGATTTATTAGAAGACATTCTAGTCATCAACAAATTGCAATTTTTGTTATTTAACAGTACTATGGCTCTCCGAATAAATCTGAAACCTCATCTCTGTAAACTCTTATGTAATGTAGGACAAAAAAAATAAATAAGCGTAATCGAACTTTTATATTCCGCAGCACGCAGCCAATCGAGATTCTTCTTCAGCAGATCTTATTTACATACCAATTTTAACAGGAAAGATGCTTTTGATGAATAATGCAATAGTTAAAGGAAAAAGAAACGCACAGAAAGATTTCGAAACGTTTTCTTTTTTCCCTTTGATTTGAATTGTGTGCTGGAGACATTTTATTTCCAGCCTTTTGTATAAATTTTGTTTTTTTAAGATAAAATGTGTTTTCCATCAACTTTTCCTTTTCGAAACACGGTAAATATAATTGGAGTTCTGAAGTTGATTTGGTGAGTTTTTTGAGACTTTTTCCTATTTTGTTTCAAGTGTAAAACAAATATTCCTCTTATTCTAATACAAAAGAGAATGGAAATAAACAATATGCCCCATTTTTGTGACAAGCAAAAAAGGAGAAAGAAACATGTCAACATGATTTGTCAGGAACTTTTAGTAAACACACAAGTTTCTTGAAGTTTAAAAATACCACTGTGTAATATTACTGGTAGGGCTGTATTTGTCGAAAGATAAGAACTCAGATTGGGAATATATTTAAACATGAAAAATATTCATATGTTAATATTAATTCTTTTTGTTGTGGCTAATTTAACCCCTTATTACAAACAAGCAGATACATTCGATACATATTTTATTGTCCACTTCAAATATGACGTCATTAGACCCATTTAGAATATATTGTAAATCAGTGATTCTGAAACTGTGGGGCGCGCCCCCCTAGGGGAGCGTGACAACCCTGCAAAGGGTGATGCGAGCATATCGAAAAGTCTAAAATAAAAGGTTTAAAAAATTACAAATTTATGAAAGGAAGCAAAAAACAAAATACATTGTGACATAGCAAAAATAAAATACACATTTTATAATATAATATACTTATAAAAATGCATCAGTACTGCACAATGTACTTGATAATTAATTTACCAATACTAAGTTAGGAACAAGATTAACAATTATTAGTGACTCCCATGGGCTTGTCATATACAAAATTAAACGCAAAATTTAATACTTATCTCGATATAACTTGTACGATTTATAGGTAAAACCGTATTGTAGCCTTACGTCAGCGTTCTTCAAACTGTTGGGCGCACCCCCCTAGGGAAGCGTGATAACTCTAAGAAGAGGGGCGGGGGCAAACATATTGAAAAGTCAAAAACAAAATATTATTTAAAAATTATTAATTTACTTAAAGTAATAAAAAAAATACATTCTGACATTATAAAAAAATTAAATACACATTTGCACTGATATAATACACTTATAAATGTATCAGTGCTGAACAATGTATTTTATAATTAATTTAACGATACTGAGAGCAAGTTTAATAATTACCAGTGACCCCATGAGTTTGTCATAAATAAAATTATATACAAAAATTACCACTTTTCTTGATAGTTTGTGCGATTTGTAATTAATACCTTCTCTGCCTATTAAAATTTCGATTCCCTCCCTAGTACCCCCGTTTTCTACGTAGGCACGCGTATGGGATGTATTGGGGAGGGGAAAATAAGAATAAATCAGCAAATCCTCTGAAATAATTAAATCCTTCTCAAACACTGTCAAGGTCCTTTCATTCCATTCCAAAGCTTTCCGAATAACTTTATGGATAGCAGTGCACAGAAAAGATCGTACTTCGGAAAGACGTATATATACGTCCGGGACAACTAACGCTTTGGCTGAGCGAAACGTTTATGTACGTCAGTGGTACTTAACAGGTTAAAGTCGTATTTTTTAGTAAAAGAGTCATAGTACATTATTATTGTATTCAATACATCGTTATTATAAGGAGGAGGCATGATGAAAATTATGATTGAATATTGGGTCGCAAATATTGAAAGTTTGAGAAACACTACTGTACATGTTAAAAAGGTACGCAGCATATTTTATGAAGAAAAGGAGGATTGAAAAAAAGTGTAATGCTTCAAAATAAGTTACTTTGATATGCGAATATAGTAGTCAGAGAATATGATATAAAAAGCGTTTTTTATTCGAAACGATGCTTCTAATTTAGATCCTTCAGGTGACGAAAATAAACGTTTTAAGACAGAACCAGAAGATTTTAAAGGGATTATTCTCCAGTCACCATTAAGGTATCCAGCTGGTTGCGACAATTTAAAAAAAAAAATGGAGCTATGTGGATTTTTTTGTTGTTTTTATATTTTTTAGTACATTTAAAGAAAAATATGCTAAAATTAAGAAGAGAAAAATAAATGATTGTAAGTAAAATGGGTAAAAATTGACAAAAAATAACATAAACGCGGTCCATTCTGTACCAAAGGTTTATGAACAAATTTTCAATTTTTCAATTCTGGTGCGTTGCTATGTTATTCACTGTCGAAATGACCTTCAGGATAAGAGATATATTAATGTTTACACAAACTAGAGCACTTTATCTCAGATACTATACGAAATTGCTTAAAAAACAGTGATTATATTTACATAAAGGAATGTAAATTTTGTAATAAAACAGTGATTGATAAATATGAAGGTTAAAACAATTCTACTATTATACAGAACTTACACAAAAAATTTCAGTTAATTATTTTCAAAACTTTTTGAGCAATCTCTAGCACACACTTTAAGCATTTTCAAAAAAATACATTTCGAGTAAAACGCGTTTTAAAGCATGACTTGCTTAAAGTAATGGCTTCTGCTTTTACTAAAACACTTGTAGTTTTTGTTCTAGTGAACGGAAAAAGATAAACTTGGTATTTTTATAAAGCTAATAAGATGGTCTATAAAATAAAATCATAAAAAAATTTGTCAAATTTTGCAAAATTTACAATTTTAGGGTAGTCGGATACCTTAAGCTATTCTTTATAGAACGAGTAATTACCGATCTGTCATTCCAACATTGCAGTTCTTCAGATACGGCCTAGAGAGTCTTTTTTCTCAAACTAGACCTCAATGATATAACCATATGAGTGATTGTCTAGAAAAGCTTAGAATCTTCTACCAGGCAGGGAGGACTTAAGACTTCTTGAGACCCTGGGGTCTTACGCAAAAGTGGGCCCCTTCTATGACTCTTAAAAATAGATTGTATATAGCAGGGATGGCGAACCAGCGGCACGCGTGCCACTGATGGCTTGCGACACAGTATTTTTGGCACGCCAGTGATCAAATTGGTTTGCATTTTATTTCAAAATTTCAAAGTTCACTGTGAAGTATTACGAACAATCGCGAGTGACCGGTCGCGGGGCGGCGAGGAGCACTATCGTTTGTTATTGTCTTGTCTTAGTTACGTGGTCGACTATAATAGCTTATGATGATAAGTTTGTCTACGCATAGTATAGTCACTTTCAATGACACAATTGTATTTTAAAATTTATTGGTGTTATATTTACGATTTTTAACTGTTATTTATCATGGCTAGTTCAGCAAAAGTGCAAGATATAAGTGTAACAGAGAATTTCAAATTTGGTGGACTGAGAAACATGGCATGATTAGTAAAGGCGACAAAGCGGTGTGTGTTTTATGTTCTGGAATAGTAGTATGCAGAGTTTCCAGAAGCTTATGCAGCAAAGTAGCACGAAGATGGGGGGGGGGAGTAGCAAAAAGTAGCGAATCGATTTTCACTTGCAATTCATAAATACAGTTTTTTAAATTCTAGCAGCTCTGTAAAACTGTTTTAAACAAGATATCAATCATTGGCGCGCAAGTAATTTTAGCGCGTTTTTCACATGTTGTATTTTACAATAATGCAACTAATGAACTTATTACTAACACAGAAAGTAGTACTATACTTAAAAATTAAAAAAAAAATTAAGTTTTTTTTTTAATTATTAAATTTAAATATGATTCCGCTCATCTAGGGCACAAATGCGACCAAATACCGAAAACCCGAGGTCAATCGGTTAATTATTGGCTGAGAAAAAGGTACGACAAAATATGGAACGAAGTTGAAGACGAAATTTGCGTCCTAATAGCGCTTTTTTTACACTACGTGAAAAACGCGCTAAAAATACGTTAAAATGCTTTAATTATTTAAAATACATTCAAATTCTTCCTGCTTAATGGCGTAATCTGCTGTGTCTTTTTTACAAATTTATGAATTATATTGAAACATTTGTGGCGATGAAATAAAATTAACGCAGTTCACGTGTTCTTTCAAAGTCATTTTGATTCTGAGAATTGAATTCAACAGTTCAAGTCCCATTCGATTCCTTTGTTTTGACCGTCGCTCTCGAAAGTACCCTTTCCACAGTGGGCTGTAAAGCTTTAAAGCAGATCTAGCTAAATCTATTAAAAACGGAATTCCAACTGCGTCTTTTATATTAAAATGTGACACCAAAATAATGCTCCCTCTTTTAAAAGTTCATATTCTGAATGAAAAACATCTTTCAACTATATATTAAAAATTTGTCTCACTGATTTTCAGAACATCCATTTTAGATTGGTATGCTAATTCTAAAGGCAGATCATAAAATAAAGAACGATTTGACATTAAAAACAATATAGGGAAAAAATTATTTATCTTTTTTAAAGTTACATCATTTGAAGGGCTTCGGTTTAAAGTTTTCTCATCTGAAATCGTGAGAAAATTATGACATCTGTAATACATTTCTTTGTAGATTCCGGAGAAATTATTTTACTTTTGCTTGTCAGTTTATTCAAAAAGACATATCCAAAATCAACTTCCCACAGTGTTCCATGTAGTTTCCCCAAGTTTTCATTGGCGACTAAAGTCACCAATTTTTGTTGTTGTTGAGATTTTTCCCAAATCGCTTCCACGCCACAGGTTCGGGGTTCAAATCCAGGGCTGCGCAAGGTCGACTCAACCTTTCATTCCTTCAGTGGGTCAATAAATGAGTACCAAGAGAGAGCCTGCTCAGGAACTGAACACTGGGGGTTTCGCGTCAGACTGATCATTTGACCGAAACATCTGCACATACACCCCAGTGCCTAAGGTCACGTAAACTGAGATAGGCACAGTAAGCCTTGGTCCTCATGGGCTGTTCCACCACTGAGTTCAGTTCAGTTTTTCCCAAATAACTAATTTTTTCGAACTTGTTCCAATACTTTTATGTGTGGTCGGAAGTAGCAAAAATTAATGGGACCTTTAAGTGAAGTAGCGTCTAATTCACGAAGTAACAATAGGATAAAATAAGTAGCGGAAAGTTTTCAAAAGTAGCAAAATTCGCGAAAAATCGCATGATCTGGCAACACTGGTAGTATGCAGAACATCGTCTGTAAAACGTATTTTGAAACAAATTACAAACTCTCTTCCAAAAAAAGTGAACTACCGAAAATAATTAATTGCTTAGAAACCGTTTGGCGAATGACCAAATTCAACATTCTATAAAAAGTAACATCTTACAAATCCTGATATAAGTTATTTGTCATCGAATCTGCAACAACAGAAGTCACACTAATGTTACTTTAATTTGAATTACACATATAACTAAACATTTATAACTATAAAATGCAAAAGGTATTTTTTCGTAGTAAATAGTTTTGTGGTATTTAGTTTTATTATTTTCCAATAATCACAAGTCAGAATTATTTGACGTTCTGTCTATACCTCATTAAACACTTCTTTAGAAAAAATGGCACGTTGATCCATAAAGGTTTGCCACCCCTGGCATATAGCATACATTGTCAGATACTCGTACATACATAAATGAAATACATAAATGCGCATGACTCTCAATCTCACAAACCAAGGCACAAACAGGCTTGACCACAACTACCACCTTTCTATTAAATGAGTAATGATGGTGTATGGTGGTAAGCCGAGGCCTAGACAGACATGGACGACAGTCATCACAAAATAATGCCAATTGACAACAATGCCATATACACTGGTGTCCAAAAGTTAAGCATAATTGATAATTATGTGAATAAAGAAGGAGCTGTAAATCAGAATGGCGGGAAACGTGATATGCGAGTGTAAAATGGTTAAAAAATAAGGAAGCAAATCAAAAGAATGATAATAATTAATTTTATTATCCAAAGTAGCAGTTTGAAAGAAAACTGAGCATAGCAAGGATTCACACTTTAAAGAAAAATGAAAGAAAACATTAAATAAAATACTGATGCTGCAGTTTAATAAGGCGTGTGGTCACCTCTGACAGCCAGGAACGCTGCACAGCGATTTACCATACTTGCTATGAGATGATGAATGAGTTGTGGGCTCAAACGGTTCCAAGCTTCTTGGAGAGCTCTCTTCAGTTCTGTAACGGAGCTTGGTGGGTGCGAAAGGGCTGCAATTTGTCTCCGAGCATATCCCATACATGTTCGATAGGATTTAAATCAGGGGAGTTCGCAGGCCACGACATGCGCTGGATGTTTTCCGTTTCAAGGAAGTCATCAATCAGCACCGCTCGGTGACATGGCGCATTATCATCCATGAATATGAAGTCAGGACCGACAGCACCTCGAAAAAAGCGAACATAAGGCTCAAGAACTTCGTCTCTGTATCTTTGAGCAGTCACAGACCCCGTGTCAAAGAAATGGAGGTCTGTGCGGCCGTCCATCATGATGCCTGCCCATACCATTACTCCCCTTGATGGAAAATGATGTCTTTCCGTTATGTTTCTTGGTTCAAAACGTGTTCCACGTTCTCTCCATATCGTTACCCGCCGAGAATCACTACTCAGACTAAACCGGGACTCGTCACTGAACATCACATTGGCCCACTCTCCCAACTCCAATGTTGATGTTTCAAACTCCAGTTCAAACGAGCGCGTTTATGCGCAGACGTGAGGAGAATGCAAACTACTGGTCTTCTGGCATACAGGCCAGCATGATTGAGTCTCCAGTAAACAGTTTGTCTCGAAATTCGTATTCCTGTGGCGACTGTGAGCGCCGAACGCAGTGCTCTGGCAGTACTGCCCCTCTGACGTCGCGCACTTATTACCAGATATCGGTCTTGGCGAGGGGTTATGACTCTTGGTCGACCTGATACTGGTTGTCGGGTAACATCTCCCGTTCTTTGAAACCTCTGCCACAGTCTTGAGATCACAGACTGGTCCACATTCAGAATTCGAGACACTTCGGTTTGTGATCGTGAGGATTCCAGCATTCCAACGATTCTTCCATTCGTAAACATGTCCAATTGGCGTCTTTGTGCCATCATTCACCTTGTTTGATGGTTAACAACGTTCCTTTGCACAGCAGTTGCACGAAACTTGTCTGAACTGCCTATGCTGCGTGAATCGGTTTCTCCGCGTTCCGACATGCGCCGGTGTTTCGCGCAGGACGTAGTCAACTGAAAATTTTTGCATAAACCCAATGTTTCTTCTTCATCCAATTAATATCCGCAAGAAATTTGGAATAATTTTACGAATATTTACTCCATGTTTTTCGCATTTTACGATTTATGCGTAACTTTTGGACACCAGTGTAGTTTGAAATTCTACGTTTTTCGGAGAATATGTCCGGGAACAACATTCTACCTTTTAAATTATTTGGATCATGATCTTATTGAACAAGAGGAGGTCCTGAGGCCAGGCCCAGTTGGACCATGCCTTAAGATGTCCCTGTTACCAGGTATTTTCCAGCTTATATAAAGATGATGCGTAAAAGCAACAATGAAATCAAATATTTGACAGAGACTGCATGTTTTATTTTCCTAATGCAAAATTGTGATTATTGCTGAATTCTGATTTGAGTATTTTTGAATCTGTGCTATTGTAGATTTATAGGAGTGTATTACTAATAGAAGAAAAATCTACAGTATTTACAAGAAAATTTCAAAATTAATTATCATTTTTGGGGAAAGAATCTGCCTATTATTGACCTTTTCCTACATTTAAAATATGTGAACTATATGCAGCTACATTCTTGAAAAAAAAATCGCTTCATAGCAACGCGATCAGATTAAAAGGTAATTCTACAAACTCTTGAGAAATCCGTAAGACATTCTGAAAAGAAGACACATTAGTGTTCTTTTTTTTTTAGTGTCTGTCTTTACATCGTTCCATCCTTTTTTTGTAGCAATGATGTCTTCTGAAGTACAAAACGATATTGTGTTACTTAAAGTATGTTTACTGTAGTCTCTATTTTTCTTATTTGTAATAAAAGTAAGAGAAAGCTGTCGTATTTAGTTAAGTGCAGAACTTTTTTTCGACATTTCGAAAGTTTTGTATTTAATTTAATAGGCCTTATAGAGCGATGTAAACACATATCTGGAATTCAATTTTATAGATACAAAAAAAAATCTTGTTTAAAAAGAGATTTGGCATTCAAAATATTTCTTCCATTGAAAGTATTAGTTTCTTCTTTTTATTATAATTGAAATATTTTTAAGAGAAAATTCTATTTTTACTATCATTCCTTTTTTTATATTTTACTGTCAAATATCTTCACTTAAGGTATCCAACTACTCTAAAATTGTAAATTTTGCAAAAAATTGAAAATTTTTGTTACGATTTTGTTTTATAGATCAACTTATTAGTTTTATAAAATTACCAAGTTTATTATTTTCCGTTCGCTAGAACAAAAACTACAAGTGTTTTAGTAAAAGCAGATGCCATTACTTTAAGCAAGAGAGAGAGAGGTCATTCTTTAAAACGTGTTTTACTCGAAATGTGTTTCTTTGAAAGTACTCAAACGGGGACAGTGATAGCTCAAAACGTTTTGAAACTAATTAACTGACATTTTTTGTGTATATTCTGTGTAATAGTAGAAGTGTTTTAACATTCAGATTTATAAATCACTGTTTTATATAGAAAAGCTACAGTCACTTATATTAATATAATTACTGTTTTTAAGCAATTTCCTATAATAACTAAGTTAAAGTGCTCTACTTTCTGTAAAAATTAAAATATCTGTTATCCTGAACGTCATTTCAAAAATGAATAACATAGCAACACATCAGAGTTGAAAATTTAAAAATTTGTTCATATACTTTTGGTACAGAATGGGCCCCATTTATGGTTTTTACTCATTTTTTCCCATTTTAGTAATAATATTGTTAGTTTTAGCCCATTTTTCTTAAAATGTACTAAAAAACTAAAATCCACAAAAAAAATCCCATATCTCCCTTTTTTCTCAAAAAAAAAAAAAAAAAAAATTATCGCAAGTAGTCGGATACCTAAATATTTAACATGATTCAGGAAGAAAGTCTGAGTTTCCTTAGAGATTTGCTGATAACAAACATTCTCATTAGACAGTTTCATATGCGAATGCAAATGCTTATGTATTGTGCTCTTATAACTAAACACATTCCATAAATGTGTGCATGTTTTACTTTTAATATTTAAAATAACAGTACTTGGAATTAAAATAAAGAACAAAAATATGGGATTACATAGGACATTTGTGACCCTGTAACAGTGGTCATGGTCGCGAATTCATGGCCAGCATTGTTGAGTCGTGGGTTAGAATCCTAATGCCACTGAAGCCCGCCTTGTAGAGTGGCTAATGAACATTGAATCTGTGGAGGTCCATCCTTTGGTGTGGTGTAGACGCTTGGAGCGGGAGGTGAGATCTCAGGAGTCATCCTCTTCCACTTACCATGGTTCGAAATTACGAAGTCCGTTACCAATAGTTCTTGCGTTGCTTCAGATCGCGCCGTATATTAAAATCAATATAATGCATATGGGATATTTGTTACAGGGAAAAAGAATCTATACAGACAATATGAATCCTATTTCATAATATGTTGCTCATTATACGATAAGGGAATCGGAATATAACTTCATTGCTATATTAATAATTTGTTTAATTAATTACTTGTAATAATAATATGATTTTAGAATTATGGGAATTTTCTACTTCTCATAAGTCTTTGAATTTCTTGTTTAAAATAGAGATTCGTTTCTACGTGTTGGCCGTTGATGATCTGTTTTTTGAACCAAATTACATACCTTCAGAAATTAAATAACGCGATTTGTAATTTGCATTTTCAATCTTTGATAAAAAGATCTTTCAATACTCATTTCCACATCATTTTTTGACAATTTCTTTGTAAAAACAAACATTGCTGTGGATTTCATACCAATGCACTACTTTTATTAAAGATATTAGATGAGGTTCTCTTTTATTTATATAAAGTTTTAAGATTAACATGAATTTGTATTTCTTACCGTAAAATATTTTGTGCTTGAGATAAGCAGAAATTATTGAATGTCCCAGGATCTTTCTGATCTAATTCAACAATTGGGAAAAGTTTGAGGTAATTCCATTAAGAGATAATCTTTATCTCTATTATTTAATACCAAGCAATATCACAGTTTAAAATCCAGAATAGGCCAACGACTTCATTCGCTGGTTCACTATGTGTTGGTGCCTTTTCTGTGAAAAACATTTAATAATTCTGAAATTTCACTAGGGTTTGCAATCTCGTGTTATATTTTTAATCCCGGGATTAGGATTGGACTATTTAAGAAAAATACTTACACAATATAGCATAGTTGAAATGACATAATTTAAAACTGAAAGCATAATTGATAACATAATACTAATAACTACACTAAAGTATACTTATTAAGACTAAATATACTACTAGTTAATAAGCTACCTAAAATAACTAAGAACTATAAATAAGTACACAAACAAACGCGACAAGTAACAACTATAAGAGGCTATTCACACTTAACACAATAAAACTAGAATAAATAAATAAAAAGTTGTACAAAAAATTAATAAGATTACTTGTTACCTAATATTTACTCTAGAATAATTAAAAAATATTGTTATATAAAGAAAATATACAGTGGAAAAGTTAGAACACATGATAATAACAACATAAATATAAGAATTTGTCACGGTAACGTGTTGCACATATTAATGTTTGCATGTGCATCGCGTGATTCCGACCTGGAGTCGCTTGTTTGTGAATTTAGTCTACTGTAAACTGAATATTAAATGCGAAAAATTAAAATACGTCTTGTGGGCTTCGGGATTCGAAGGAACACCGTGATCCCGGGATTTCAGGATCCCGGGGCTGCAAACCCTAAATTTCACAAACGCAACTTTTTTTGCATAAAATTATTTTTAATCACATCCCATTTCGAGGAATCTTTATTTGTTAGCTGAAATTTTTTCAAGGTAATAGAATTCTATTAAAAAACTAAAACTTGAAACTTCAGCAACGACTCAAGAAAACACTCCCAACCAGTTTAAGGCACTAAAAAAAATGGGAGATGGCTGATTTGGTTCACGCACGCAAACCTCTGTAATTTGTTATCAGAATTTTTTTTTACCATTATGCTTCCTCTACAGCTCTTATTAATCTTCAAAAATCGTTTTTCTTTAAGTGATTTAAATAAAACATTAAGGAAAAATGTTTTGAAGCCCGCTATTTTTCAAGAATAGATTAAATTCTTCTGCATCTATGACAGGTGAAAGAAGAAAATTATATTGATCAATTTAAAGGTAGACTAAAGATGGTTATAGAACAAAATTATATCTGAAGCATTTACTGAAAGCGTTTATTCTTGTTTAAATATGATTAGAGACAAGTTTAAAAAAAATTGATTTTATTGAACCTAAAAATTGAGTTAGTATTTTAGTGGTAGTTTTCCTCAATCATGTTTTATCCCTTTAAAATTATTTTAGTAAATTCATTATTAAATTTTATGAAAAAATTTAAGTACCAATATAGTATTGATTTGTCTTCCATAAAATTTATTTTTTATCTTAAATTTTGTTTATATATATTACTCTATAAGCTACTTTTTCAATATAATACCCATGTTGTTGTTGTTGTTTCTTATCCCAGATGGTGTAGCTCAGCTACACCACATCTCCATAAAACCAAAAATCTCCCAAAACTCCAGAAATAAGATAAGATTTCCTAAAACCTCGTCATATGAAAAACTCATACAATTCAGAATATGACAGGGAGAGGCCTGATCAGCCTCACACCTAAACATTCTGGGAAGACTTTCCGGTCCTGTTGAAAAGTCAGAGACTTGATGTGACCACTAAAAAAGCGCGACAGAGCCGTCTACTGATACATAGGAATATTAAGTTGGTGACACACCAACGAGGTTTTTTCCCAAAATACCAAGGGTGAGCATGGGGTATTCTCCAAAATGCATTCAATTCTAACTTTTTAATAGAGGAGAGTTCAGCAAAGGTTAGACAAGTATCACCCAGCAAAGTGTCAGCAGTGGCAGACTTGGGCAAACTATTGGCTATTTCGTTACCATTCAATCCAATATGGGAGAGGACCCATTGAAAGTATATACAGTGTCTAGAAGAAAGTCGAACCACAACATCCAGAATATTTAGGCTTGTCATATCCCCAACAGTTGTCCAACGAGAAAGGTGCTGTATGGAAGCACGGCTGTCAGTTAAAATCCAAATGTCCCTGAAGACAAGGTCAGAAGCAGTGTCAATAAATTGCAATCCCCTATAAATTGCAATAAGTTCAGATCTAAAAACAGAACAGTAGTTAATATTCCTAATCTTGATGTCAAATGTACTATCAGGTGTCTCAATGTGCACGCCGCTTCCAGAAATACCACCGTCGCTCATGCTGCCATCAGTATAGATTTTTAATGCCGTATGAGGGATGCCATCAATTGTCTCTAGAGCAACCTGTCTTGTAAATTCTGGTATATCACACCTTTTACACACCCTGGTCATTAGCTCAGTCTGGGAATGTATGCGATCAGAGTCGAACTTAAAATGTGAAAATGGCTAACCCATACCCATACTAACTACTAATATCTACAATTTCTATTCATTAGATAAGGCTCAGAACTTTTTAATTACTAATTTCTTTCAAGCACTTGCCATATATATAGAGAGAGTCTAGCTTAGGCCAGTGCTTTCTCAAACTTTCAATGTTTGCGACCCAATTTTCAATCTTAATTTTCATCGAGCCCCTCTTTACACAATAACAATATATTGAACGCAATAATACTAGACTTTGACTTTAAAGCTACAATACGATTTTAATCATAAACCGTACAAATTATCAAGATAAGTTTTAAATTTTGCATATGACAAGCCTACATGAATCACAAGTAATTAGTAAACTTGTTCTTCACTTAGAATTGTGAGATTAATTATCAAATATATTGTGCAGTACTGATACATTTGTAAGTATATTATATTAGTGTATATGTGTGTATTTTGTTATTATGTCCGAATGTATGTGTATTGCTTTCTTTGCGTAAATTTGTACTTTTTAAAATCCTTTATTTTTGACTTTTCGATATGCTTGTGCCCCCTCGCAGGTTTATGACTCCTCCCCCCTATCAATAACGTAAAACAATGCATTTCATACAACATAATGAAATAGAAATTGAAACTGGCGGGCACACAACAGCCAGTAATTCATATTTGTGTAATAAATATACATTATCAGAATTTTAAAATTTTACGAAAATACATTTTAATTAAATTAACAAATTTAAAACTTTTAATTTCATAAATAATAAGGAATAAAAATATACTTAACATATCTGCAAATATGTACATGAAATTTTTATGTGTACCAGGTATTATATTAATAATATGACAATTAATATAATTAAAATCAACTAAAATTGGATTTCAATTAATATATTGGACATAAGATTTAACAGTTATATTTTCTAAATAAAGAAAAGAGGCATTAAATTGTAAAAATTAAATTAAACTTCCATTTAAATAATAATATTCATTTTTATTCATAAAAGGGAAATTTATGTCATATAAAACTTATGAAGCATTTCACTTTAATAAGACAAAATGTTCTAAACACAATAACTGAACATTTATTGAATGCAAGATATACGCCTTAAAATAAATAAAATAATGTCTTTAAAAATAAAAGGTTCTATTAAGCTATATTTTAAGAAAAAATAGGCATTGGGGCTCTAATTCCAAAAGAATACCGAGCTTTTATTAAAAGACAGTTCGTAATTTATAAGCAGATTATTTTCGATACACATTTTTTCTATAGCTGAATTTTTTTTCACTAGTAATAATTTTAGTTTCCTTTACCTAATATCTACCAAATGCCATTGTTTTTCATGCCATTAAAATTCGTATTTTACAAAGGAAAAGACTGGCGCATTCGCTTTTTGTTATCAGTTCTCTTGTGTTTCTCGTTAGCCAGCATCATATATTAATCTTAAGCAAATATGAGTCACAATATATGTATTTTCAGACATTTTGATCTGTTTTTAGAACAGTTATAATTGTTGTATAGCATTAACGTAATCTTGTTTGCAAAAAAATTTTGCTTGGCTTTTTTTTAAAAGGCAGAAATTGTCTACGAAGTAGAGCAATTTGACTGCACCTACATTGGTGTATACTGTTTCTACAACTACAGTAGAACATCGTTTTTCCGAACGTTTATTATCCGGAGCGTCAAATATCCGAACCAAAGTCCAGATACGTTTTCGAACCGTGCAATTCTCAACGGTTGTTTCGCGTGAGGCCAATAGTGACGGGAAAACTCAAGGTGAGGATATTTGGGGAATTTCAGTTGTGTGATTTGGTTAACATCTGCATGGAATATTAGGTTAGTTTGTTTCCAAGTGAGGGGTGTATACGTGCTCTTTTGTTCAGTTGTGAACTGCTATATGGCTTCGGATTTAAAACGGAAGCGGAACGTTTTGAACATAGAGACAAAATATTGAACCGTCTCGCGAAGGGAGAAAGTGGAGTGCCTCTAGAACAGTTTTATAATGTTGAAAAGTCAACAATTTCTGACACAAAAAAAAGTCAAGGAACCATTTTAAATTTTGCGTCAAAACTTGATTCAGAAGATAGCGAGAAGAAAAAGAAAACCTTGAGGGAAGGAAACGATGTTGCTTTTGATCGTGCGTACAAGAAGGTGTACAATGGTACAGCGAAAAATAAGTGATTATTTTCCACAATAAAGGAGAAATTGCAACATTTTGCACCTATTTTCCTTTTCTTTCAAGCACGTTTCCTGTATGTGATGGTTTTCAATACTTATATAGTATTCAGTATCATATACTGCATGGATCGCATTCGGTTTTCGGTTATCCGAACAATCGCGTATGCGAATGGTGTCCGGTCCCAATTGATTCGGATAAACGACGTTCTACTGTAATCCAAAAGATTAAATAATAAAACAAAAATTGCACATTTGCGAGTTTGTCGTTTAAGTATTCACAAAATTATCATTTTTCAAAGATGGTCAATTTCATCTTACTACACATCCAGAAACAAAGAGAAGAAATTTAAGATATGCATGGTTTGCAGAATATAAGGAGCCTGAGAGAGTACTTCATGTCTGGAGACAAAAAGTTTATTTTCCTGGTTTTATAGTACAGGTGTTATGCTGTGACTCTTTTTTGAAACGGATTTACAAATGGCTTAGGAAAAACCAGTTCAATGCCTTAATCCAGTGCTTTATGTGGTCTGGGATTATCTTGCTGAAAAATAAGCCCAGGGTACTGCAAAGGAATGGTAGAAAAACAGTTTTCAGAATGTCGTCGACGTACTTCTGTGCTGTAAGTGTGCCTCTGTGTAAAGTAAGACTATAACTATTGGTTGAGGGCCTGTGCGGCGTGCAATAGTGAAAGCAGGATCGGCACGCTGACTTAGGTATCTCCAGACACGTCTTTTGGTGATCGTCAGGACAGAGTTGGAAGCGGGATTCGTCACTAAACACTATATGTCCGCAGTCAGAATGATTCCAACCTGATTGAGCCAAGTACCACTGTAATCTGGCTCGACAGTGTGCAGGGGTGAGTAGCAGTTGGTATGAGCTTAAATTTCGCCTTATCCGCCTTCTGTGAATGGTCATGGTGGACATTTGTGTGCGGATCACACGTCTGATGGTTGATAACGATGAATCAGGCACTGTGACAGCTGATCTGATAATCAATCTGTCCTCCCAATCTGCTATGGCCCTAGGGTGACCCCTACCATCATGACGCTGAAATCTGCCATTGTCCACCCATTCTTGCCAGCATCTTCTGATGGCAACATCGCTTCGACCCATATGACGAGCGATTCTCCGAATTGCCCAACCTGCCACTTTCAATCCAATTATACCACCTCTTTCAAACACTGACAGTTGCTCGTAATGAGCTCGAATCCTGTGGCGAGGCATTTTCTCAGTCGTTGAAAGGTATCCTAAATCTAAATTTTATTCAGAAATTTTGACCATCAGATTGAGAATTGCTTTTTATAGACACCTGCAAAGAGCGCAGTTCCGATGCCCTGTAGCTCCCGCTTTTCATTCATTGAACACCAAATTTTAGTCATTTGCATGCTCGGTACAAATGTGTTTGCAACTCCTTGGTGCGTCGGGTTTTTTTTTTGTTACATCATTTGTGAATATCATTCTTTATTTTACCATGTTTTTATTAACTCGCTTTCTTGTCTGTCCTTGTGGAATTTTGTAATTCATTTTAAACTAACTTTCGAATGAGCTAGAGACTTGAAATTTGAACCATAGCTCAAAAGTGGATGTTAATGCATGAAAATGTGAAAAACAAAGTTCTAGTCTCGAACCCAAGCCCTCGAAGATGCTTGTCCGGGTGGAATTTTGTAATTGAATTTAAACTAACTTCCAGATAAGCTAGATACTTGAAACTTAAACCACAGCTGAGAAGTGGATGACATTGCATGAAAATGTAAAAAAAAAAGAATTTCTAGTCTCGAACCCGGGCCGCCGAAGATCCTTGTACGATCCTTTTTGTAATTGATTTTAAACTAACTTCTCGATGAGCTAGAGACTTGAAATTTGGACTATAGCTCGAAAGTGGATGACAATGCATGAAAATGGTTATAAGACATGGTATATAAATTTTTTTTATTTAGAAAGTTATTTATTGTAACTTGTGTGATTTGATATTATTGACAAATCACCAGCATCAGTGGCATTGATTTTCTTAATACATTTAATATTTATAAAGAGATAAGTCATAATTTTTCAGCCTGTAATAACCATTCGTTCTAATTTTGTTTTTTGTATTGTTTGGTTGTTTCTTACTAGGTGCAGCCATTTTACTTTTTTGTCAAGCTATATTAATTCTCAAATTTTCGTTGTCCGTCATCACAATTAAAACCAGAAACAACGAAAAAAAAAAGAAATGTAAAAAATAATAATAAGAAGAAGAATATAACTGAACGATCTAAAAATTTCTAGATCAGTAAATTATACAATGAATCACTTTGTGTTTCTTCAAGATAACGGAGTTTGGCTGAAGCTGACATTGATAAAGTGCATGAAATGTCTGTAGAAGAAAAACCAAACACAGCTTTGATTTTTCGGAAGTCTTTTCTAAGCTTCACCTTATAAATCAAGATGAGTTTCATGATCTTCAACATGACCTCAATTTATCAAAGTCATCTATGTCGAGAATTGAATTTCTTATAAGAAAAGTACATTGGTGTCCCGTTTATATGTAGCGACTTTTATATTACGATTTGAAGTGTGGAAAATGTTTCCTTAGCTAAACATATATCATTCAACAAAGTGAGAAATTTTCAGGTCTGGTTTAGTTTAAAGTTCTATCGATAATTCATTGGTTCTTTAATTTTACCTTTTGAACACGCTTTTATAAGCTTCATTTGTATGTAACGGAATCTTTGAACTCGATTTTTACCAACTTTCAAAGATCAGATTAATTCAAAATTTTGCACACTTGTCAAAACCCGATGACAATACAATAATTTAAGATTTTTGTTCTATTGTCCTGATCAGGATCATCAGGATTAATGTTTTCCCATTTCCAGATTTGGTGACTAAAAGATGAAGTTCCAACCCTAAAGCGAGAACGCCAATGGGTATTCCAGATTTTAAGAAATTACGCATTTAACATTAATTCATGTATAAATAAATGATAGCTTAAAATTTTTTTATAAAAATACACGCTTTTATTGTAGATCGAGCTAAAAAATGAAAAATAAATAAAAATTTTAAGCAACACTAAAAAACGCTTTTATAGTGAATCAAATCAAAAAGAAAAAAATAATTCTTAATATAAGAATGAAATGATTAGCAAAAAAATTAATGTAATTGTGGTAAAAGCGAGGGGTGCTATGTACTACATTTTTACACTAACCCTGCATTTTGGCATAGAACTAGTAAAGAAATCAAAACAATTGATATCAAGCACCCCACGCTTTTACCACAACTGCATTAATTTTTTTTGTTAATCATTTTATTCTTATATTAAGAATTATTTTTTACTTTTTGATTCTATTATCTATAAAAGCTTGTTTTTTAGTTTTTTTAAAACTATAATTTATTTAAAGTTTAAACTACGCAGATCAACTTTTACGATGACAGAAATTTTAAATTAATTCGTTTTTAATAGAAATATATGTGTTTCATTCCTACATGGGGCAATAACAGAATTTTATAATAAAATGGTTAAATGAGACAATAAAGTTGCAAAATCTATATCCCTTTTTGCGATAAAACTTCTTAACTCATGAAGTCAAAAAAATTAAAATAAAAGTATGTGTTACAATCCATAAGCGGTCAATGTTTAGTATATAAGGGGTGTAATTATTAATTAACACTAGAAAGTCCGCCGGTGTCGAATGGACAACGAAGCCTGTTTAGTTTGTTCTCATTTCCACATTTTTCAGAGATTTTGAAAATGTTTCGTAACTTTTAATAATTTCCATGGTGATTACACAGAAAACTTTTGTGGGTATAGGTTAATTAGGAGAGATTTTACAGCTAAATATACCAAGAACACCCACTGGTGTTGTTTCCACACCAAGGCAATTTATCATTGCAAATAGATGTCGTTCATCAAAAGATAGTTCACTAAGTAGATATCATTAGTAAAACAAAATTCCGGAAGTAATATCGCACATATTTATTTGACCTGTAATGCAGAGTTATTGGGTTTGCAGTGGGAATGAGTCAGTTATACTAAACTTATTGTGTCTGAGTGTTTCGTTATATAGCATTTGCTTATCTGCTATTACGTTCAAATTACGTAAGTGCAAGGAATTGAAAGGAATTACAAATTCCCTAAAACGCAAAAAGTGCGAAATTAAAGAGTGTAATGGAAATGCAACTAAAAAAATGTGTGTCTCTAGCCTGAAAATGGTATGCGAAAAATGTAGAGGATAATTTAAATATCTCTGTATTAATTGCAAATGAGATATGTACAAAACATTATATAATAAAAACAACTAGCTGTTACCCACCCGCTTCGCTGGGTATTTCATGATGTTTTATAAATTTTTACTGCTTATATATATGTATAAATTATTGATATCTAAGTCCTAGCATTAAGAATTCGATTGAATAGAAAAATATACTTATACCTGTAACTGTCACCTGTTGATAAAAAAAAAAAGAGCAGAACTCATCTAATTTGTATTTTCTAAAAATCTCTAAAATTGAAGCATAGAATGATGTTTGCTCTTTCGTAACTCAAAAACCAAGTGGATTCCCGCAAAACCAATTTTCGGTGGATCTCTACTCCGTAAATTGAACATGCAAGCCAAATTTCAAGTCTAAATCTAACAGAAAAAAGCAAAAGTTTTACTATAAATATCCCCGTAATCCCGTTGAGAGCCGTTTTCCAAAATTACCGCTCTTAGCGGATTTCAATTCAACAAAAGAAAAATGCAAACCACATTTCATTATTATAGTCCTTGTAGCTCGAAAAAAGTAATTTTTTTTGTCAATACGTCCCAGTAACCCCCTGCAACCCCCAGAACTTGATTTGCTTAAAATTTATTCTTAGTGGATCCCTATTCAACAAAAAAAAACATGCTCAAAAATTTCAAGTATATGGGTCTAACAATTAAAAACAGGAATTTGTTTCTGTAACTCCTCTTGACCCCTCGCAAACATCTTTAGGGGTCAATTTTCATTTTACTCTTTGTTAGAGGAACTCTATTTCATGAAAGGAACATGCCTACCAATTTTCAAGCAGGATGATCAAGTAGTTTAAAAATGGAAATATTTATCGATTACGGTCTTAATCTCCCGAAATTAAACTTGGTAGTTGATATTCGCGAAACCCATTTTGTAGCGGTTCTCTACTTTACGAAAGGAATCTGCTTATCAAATTTCAAGACTGTACGTCTAACAGTTTAAAAATGGGGATAATTGTCTATAACTCCACTTGAGCCCCGCAAGGCCACTTCTGGGTCTGTTTTCACAAAACCCATTTTGTAGGGGAATTGCACTCTATGAAAGGAATCTGCTTATCAAAATTTGAAGACTGTGCGTCTAATTAATTAAAAATGCAAAAAAATTATCAATAACGCCCCTTGAACCCCGCAACACCACCTAGGGGTCGATTTTCACAAAACACATTTTGTAGTGTATTTCTATCCTATGAGAGGAATCTGCTAACCAAATTTCAAGACTGTGAGTCTAATAGTTTAAAAAAAGAAATAATTATTTATATCTGCCCTTAACCCCCTGCAACACCCCTTGGGGGTCAATTTTCTCCAAACCCGTTTTGTAGCGGATATTTACTCCATGAAAGAAACATTCCTACCAATTTCAAGCAGGTAGGTCAAATAGTTTAAAAACGAAAATATTTATCTCTTACGCCGCTTATTCCCCTGCAACGCCACTTAGAGGTCTGTTTTCACAAAACCTTCTTATAGCTGATCTCTACTCTATGAAAGAAATCTCTTTATCAAATATAAAGACTGTGCGTCTAATAGTTTAAAAATGGAAATAATTATCTATAACCCCCTTAAGTCCCTCAACGCCACTTGGGGGCAATTTTCACGAAACCCATTTTTAGCGTATCTCTACCCTATGAGAGGAATCTGCTTACTAAGTTTCAAGACTGTACGTCTAATAACTTAAAAATAGGAATTTATAACGCCCCTTAAACCCCTCGCCCCCGTAACACCTTGGGGGTCAATTTTCCCAAAACCCATTTTGTAGCGGATATTTTCTCCAGGAAAGAAACTTACCTACCAATTTTCAAGCAGGTAGGTGAAGTAGTTTAAAAACGGATATATTTATCTATTACGCCCTTAATCCCCGCAACGCCACTTAGAAGTCTGTTTTCACAAAACCCGTTTTGTAACTGATCATTATTCTACGAAAGGAATCTATATATCAAATTTAAAGATAGTGCGTCAAATAGTTTAAAAATGGAAATAATTATCTATAACGCCCCTAAGCCCTGCAACGCCACTTGGGGGTCGATTTCAGCAAACTCATTTTGTAGCGGATCTCTACTCTCTGAAAGGAATCCGCTTACCCAATTTCAAGATTGTACATCAAGTAGTTTAAACATGGAAACAATTATTATTAAAGCCTTAACCCCCCGTAACGCCCCTTGCGTTTCGAATTTCGGGAAATCCTTTCTTAGCTGATGTCTACTCTATCAAAGGAACATGTCTACCAAATTTCAAGTCTGTAGTTGAATAGTTCCAGAGATTTCGTGATTAGTCAGTCAGTCAGTGTGTGAGTCGCTTTCTCCTTT
>BMAO01000015.1:0-18375 GCA_019973975.1 Trichonephila clavata
GTTTACGAAATATTTTATTTTGTTTCTCACACCTAGAGCCAAGTTACAAATCAATTTTATAAGTTAGAAAAACGAGGAGGTATTTTGATCTACCAAGTGTGGATTTAAATGGTTCAAAATCTTTCATGGCATGAGTCCGTAATAACCCAATATAGCAATGTAATTTCTATAAACTTTAAACCTGATATACGTTATTTTCAGAAATTTAAATATAGTTCTATTATATAAGTTTGAGTTGTTGTTGTTATTTAAATAATAGTTGTCTCATAAAATGTATATTTCTGTTAAGTTTACTCAATCATCTCTAAAATCTTTAAATTTTAATAAAATTTTAAATTTTAACATTTTCTAGATAATAAAATCTAGTCGAGCCTTTGTTTCTTAAAACTTAATTAATATATGTTCATTAATTTTTTCTCTAACTGTTCTGGAAGTTTTCAAAATACTTCAAATTTTCAATCCTATAATTGCGAGTTTTGCATAATCAGGTAATTATCATTAAATTTTGATAGTTAAATAAGAGCAATATTTAGATATTGAGTCCTAAAAGCATTTGATAATGTTTTAGTTGCTATTTTGTTAAAAGTATTCCGAAATGTGCTGGAAATATTAAAAATGTTATTTCATATGTCGAAGTTGATCATATAAGTTAATATCAGTATATCATGTCACTTATAAAACTCATCTTTATTTGTATAGATAGCGAATCGTTCTATACGAGACCACTTTCAGTCGTAATGGTGCTTCATGACTCTCAGTGAAAGAACATAGAACTTTTGATATTACAAAATCGCCATTCCCCTGTATGGGTTTCTAGAATTTGATTTGGTTTTTAGAATGAACGCCATTAAGTTTCAAAATGTATTTCTGACGATTAAAATTTGGTTTCTCTATTAACTCGAGCTGCTTCTGTTGACCATAAATCATATCTACTTTCTTCTTCAATTTCACTGTTTTTTCTCGAATATGCTGTTATTCATTAGTTTGTAAAAATCCCCTTTGAAAGTCATTTACAGCTTTAGTTCTTAACTCTGTATTGTAATCTATGTAATTTTAAGCCAAGGCGACTGAAAAAAACTTTAACCCCCTTTAATTTTCAGGGACAAGGGGAAAATCTGAATGTTTGTCATGCAAATCGGAAGGATAGTCAAGATCCACTTCCTAGATGTAACCTACATCGGAATCATCTGATAAATTGAAAATATCCTGTTCAGGTAAGTTGTCATACTCCAACAAATCTTTTAAGGGTAGATATTTACTCATCGCGTAACCGTACAAATTATTTGCGTCAAGGTACATTAAATATTTTATCTCATCATCTGGATTAAAGTTAGGCATATGTTTGTTGTTATAGCATAACGATTGCAGCACTGACTTATACCTCCTCTTACACCCTTTTCTATAAAAAGAAGCATGTCGTAATCTGTGAACAGTTCGATAGTACTTTAGGTTGTAATAACATAGCATCTCATGATAAAGCTGGGTGGTAAAATCCAACGTTATAAGTTTGCATGCATATTTCCGAAATTTTTCAAAGAGATCTGTTAACATGGGCATCTGTTTTACATATAGATCACAGTATTCACCAAGATTATTTAAATGGAATTCATTACATGCATGATTATAATCATCTACACTTATAGGCTCCTCATTTAGTTTATTGTAAAATTTGCTAATGGTGGTAAACGAATCTTTACACTTTTCAAAACTATCAAAATAATCATACGGAAAAACTCCTTTTCTTAAAGTAAATCTATTTTTTCTGAATAAAAATAATTTCATATATTTAAATTCATCTTTTTTTTAGTGTTTTTATCAAATTTTCAAACTAGAAGACATGAATTTGAAAGAATCTAAAAATCTTAACTGAAAATCATTTGAAATATTTTACTGAAGAAAATATATTTTTCTTCGTGTTCGGAATTAAATTAATTTGCTTTTTATCGTGTCCTAACTCCTTAATAAAAAATAGGACGTCATACCCAGAAAGATTTATGGAAGAAAACAGGCAAAAATTTGGGGTTTTCATTGCTAATTACAACTATTACAACAAGGACCATTAAATTTTTGAGTCACATGTTATGATCCCTAACTTGATATTTGTTTTCGCGAAAGGTTGATCAAAACATAACAATTTTTAGCATTATCATCCAATTGCTTTTTTGATTCGGTAAGAAGTAATAATGGTTTTGGTTTTTTATAAAACTTATCCATTTCTATTGCATCTTTTTCTAACTTTCAATAAAAATTTTTGAAGCACCTCTGTATACTACTGGTCTTTGTAATGCCCCCCCCCCTTGACAACTGATAAAATAACAAAACCCTATTGGGACATGTTTTTCATAAATATTACTGATACTTCTTGTTCTGATCGAAACTTTTCCTTTACTATTTATGAAAAACTTGTCTAATAGGTTCTGTTATTTTTTCATTGTCAAGGGGGCATTTAAAAGACCCAGTAGTATACAGAGGTGCTCAAAATTTTTTTTTGAAAAGTTAGAAAAAGATGCAATAGAAATGGATAATGTTTATAAAAAACCAAAACCATTATTACTTCTTACCGAATCAGAAAAGCAATTGTATGATAATGCTAAAATTGTTATGTTTGTGATCAAACCTTTCGCGAAAACAATATCAAGGTTAGGGATCATAACCAATGTGACTCAAAAATTTAATGGTCCTTGTTGTAATAGTTGTAATTTAGCAATGAAAACCCCAAATTTTTGCCTGTTTCTTCCATAATCTTTCTGGGTATGACGCCCCTATTTTTTATTAAGAGTTAGGACACGATAAAAAGCAAATTAATTTAATTCCGAACACCGAAGAAAAATATATTCCTTCAGTAAAAAATTTCAAATGATTTTCAGTTAAGATCTTTAGATTCTTTCAAATTCATGTCTTCTAGTTTGGAAAATTTGATAATACACTAAAAAAAGATGAATTTAATATATGAAACATTATTTTGATTCAGAAAAAATAGATTTACTTTTAAGAAAAGGAGTTTTTCCGTATGATTATTTTGATAGTTTTGAAAAGTGTAAAGATTCTTGATTCATGTCTTCTTGTTTGGAAAATTGATATAAAACACTAAAAAAGATGAATTTAAATATATGAAACATTATTTTTATTCAGAAAAAAATAGATTTACTTTTAAGAAAAGGAGTTTTTCCGTATGATTATTTTGATAGTTTTGAAAAGTGTAAAGATTCTTGTTTACCACCTATTAGCAAATTTTACAATAAACTAAATGAGGAGCCTATAAGTGTAGATGATTATAATCATGCATGTAATGAATTCCATTTAAATAATCTTGGTGAATACTGTGATCTATATGTAAAAACAGATGCCTATTGTTAACAGATGTCTTTGAAAACTTTCGGAAAATATGCATGCAAACTTATAAACGTTGGTATTTTACCACCCCAGCTTTATCATGAGATGCTATGTTATTACAACCTAAAGTAGCTATCGAACTGTTCACAGATTACGACATGCTTCTTTTTATAGAAAAGGGTGTAAGAGGAGGTATAAGTCAGTGCTGCAATCGTTATGCTATAACAACAAACATATGACTAACTTTAATCCAGATGATGAGATAAAATATTTAATGTACCTTGACGCAAATAATTTGTACGGTTACGCGATGAGTAAATATTTACCCTTAAAAGATTTTGTTTGGAGTGATGACAACTTACCTGAACAGGATATTTTCAATTTATCAGATGATTCCGATGTAGGTTACATCTGGGAAGTGGATCTTGACTACCCTTCCGATTTGCATGACAAACATTCAGATTTTCCCCTTGTCCCTGAAAATTAAAGGGGGGTTAAAGTTTTTTCAGTCGCCTTGGCTTAAAAATTACATAGATTACAATACAGAGTTAAGAACTAAAGCTGTAAATGACTTTCAAAAGGATTTTTACAAACTAATGAATAACAGCATATTCGGGAAAACGATGAAATTGTAAGAAGAAGAGTAGATATACGTTTATGCTCAACAGAAGAGCAAGCTCGAAAGTTAATAGCGAAACCAAATTTTAATCGTCGTACAATATTTTCTGAAACTTAATGGCCGTTCATCTTAAAAAAAAACCCAAATCAAATTCTTGAAACCCATACAGGTAGGAATGGCGATTTTAGACATATCAAAAGTTCTAATGTATTCTTTTCACTATGAGTACATGAAGCACCATTACGACTCGAAAGTAAGGCTCATGTATACAGACACCGATTCCTTTATCTATGAAATAAAGATTGATGATTTTTATAGTGACATGAAAGACGATATTAACTTATATGACACTTCAGACTATGACAAAAATAACATTTTTAAGGTATCCGAACACATTCGGAGTACTTTTTAACAAAATAGCATACTAAAACATTATAAAGGCTCTTTTAGGACTGAATATCAATAAATATTACTCTATTTATTTATCAAAATTTAATGTAAATTACCTGAATTTTGCAAAAATCACAATTATAAGTTAAATTTTAGCAGTATTTTTGAAAAACTTCAAAGCAGTTAGAGAAAAAATTAATAAACATATATTAGTAAAAGTTTTACGAAAACAAACTAGATGCATTTATCTAGAAAATGTGTTAAAATTTTAAATTTTTATTAAAATTTAAAAATTTTAGAGTTGATTGAGTAAACCTTATAAGAAATATTACATTTTTTATGAGACCATTATTTAAATAACAAGCAAAAACTCAAAAAGTACTCATAATAAGACATATTTTAGTACATTCTCTAGAAAATAACGTAAATATCAGGTTTAAAAAGTTTTATAGAAATACATTCGTAATATTTGGAGTTATCGGACTCGCCATGAAAGATTTTGAACCATTTAAATGCCCACTTCTGGTAGATCAAAAACCCACACTTCCGTTTTTCTAACTTTATAAAATTGATTGTAACTTGGCCTCTAGGTAGTGTAGAAACAAAATAAAGTATATTTCGTAAAGTCAAAAGATAGCTCTATATTCAATAAAATAAAAAACAAAAATATCTGTCCTGACTGAATTGGATCATTTTCAACGTGTTCGGATACCTTAATTTACCTCTAGTTAACAAAAATGTCTTCGGGAAAATGAAAGATGAAAACAAAGGAAATATTATGACAGAATATGTAGGGGATTAAAATCGAAAATGTATGCCTACAAAACAAACCATAAGATTGAAAAGTGATTAAAAGGAATTAAAAAACAAACTTTAAAAAATAAAATAACATTTGAGGACTAGAAAGTCTGTCTTTTTAATCAAAAATTAAAATATGTTGACATGAACTTAATTATAGATCCAAATTTCATTCAATACACTCCATAAAGCAAAACAAACTTGCTCTGTCCTATAAAGATGACAAAAGGTTTATTAATGATGATGGCATTACTACGCTTGCCCATGGACATTGGTCATTGATGAATTTAGACCTATTCAATGAGCAGTAAGACATAAAATCCAATGATGACACAATAATGTAATTTTTGTAATGTAAATAAAAGATTGTAATGTGAAATGGAATGCTGCTTTTGTATATAAACAACTTACTTTGTATCTTTTTGTGTAATCCTTATACCGAAATCAATTTTACAATTTGTTTTGTTCTCCTGTAATATATATATATATATATATATATATATATATATATATATATATATATATACAATTGTAATGTAAAACGCAATACAAGATGTTGATTTCTGAATAAACAATTTATTTTGTATCTTTGCTGTGTATGTGTAATCATTATACCGAATTACAATTTACAATTTGTTATTAAAGCAATATATAATAAATATTTTTTTTTATTTCTATTCAATTAAGAAAAAAATAATGTAACTAAATGGTTATTGCAAGGAATAGTTATACAATTTATACTCTTTGGAAAAGGTAAAGAATTTGCTTTAAACACATAAACATAATTTTTCCTTACTTTTATACAAAATATATTTAAAATATCAGTTATGCTTAACATACTAAGATAATTTGTTTGAAAGACGTATATTGATATTTATCTTTTAAAATGACACTATTTCAACCTAAATTAAACTAGACAGCAGTATGAAAAAAAAAATTAACAATATAACCGTATAAAAAAAAAACCCCAATTTTTTTAGATTTATAAAACTAAACTTTTTAAAGCCAAATCTTGTCGGAAACTTATACAAAATATTTATATAGTATTTTTTTTTCTTACTTTTGTATGAAATGTATTTAAAATATCTTTTACGCTTAAACATTCTGAGAAAAAAATTTTTTTTAATATACCCAAACTTATTTTTAATAAGAAAGTATCTCAACATAAATTAAACTAACAAACAATATAAATAAAATTAACTCAAATTAAACATTTAAAAAATCATTTTATTCAGATCCTCATACTATTCAAAATAATCAGGTGGACATAACATTTCTCTTACTTCTCTTAAAATATTATCTAAGCAAAGAATTTCCAAAAATTCTTCAGTTACATAATTTGTAAGTTTCAATAATAAAAAGTGCTCATTTTTTTTTTCAAAAAAAGATTATTATAAAAAACATTCAAGAAAGCGATTTAAATTTTTTTATTTCTATTCAATTAAGAAAAAAATAATGTAACTAAATGGTTATTGCAAGGAATAGTTATACAATTTATACTCTTTGGAAAAGGCAAAGAGTTTGCTTTAAACACATAAACATAAATTTTTTTCCTTACTTTTATACAAAATATATTTAAAATATCGCTTATGCTTAACATACTAAGATAATTTTTTTGAAAGACGTATATTGATATTTATCTTTTAAAATGAAACTTTTTCAACATAAATTAAACTAGAAAGCATTATGAATAAAATTAACACTATAACCGTATATATATATATATATAAACCATTTTTTTTCTTTCAGATTTATAAAAATAAACTTTTTAAAGCCAAATCTTGTCGGAAACTTATACAAATTTTTTATACAGTATTTTTTTTCTTACTTTTGTATGAAATGTATTTAAAATATCATTTATGCTTAAACATTCTGAGATAAAGAATTTTTTAAATATACCCACACTTATTTTTAAAAAGAAAGTATCTCCACATAAATTAAACTAACAAACAATATAAATAAAATTAACTCAAATTAAACATTTAAAAAATCATTTTATTCAGATTTTCATACTATTCAAAATAATCAGGTGGATGTAACATTTCTCTTAAAATATTATCTAGGCAAAGATTTTCCAAAAATTCTTCATTTACAAAATTTATAAATTCCAATAATAAAAAGTGCTCATTTTTTTTTTCAAAAAAAAAGATTATAAAAAAATATTCAAGAAAACGATTTAAAACATTCCACAGCCATCTTGTAGAATCAAGATCAGACCCGCCGCTTGTGCCGCCTCTACAGGAGAAAAACAACTCAACTCCCCCCATCAACTCGAAAACCAAAACCATAACAGGAGGGAAACAACTCAACTCCGCGCATCCACAGGAGGAAAACAACTCAACTCTGCTGCGCCAGCCCACGCCTGCGCGCCTTTACCGCATAATCGGCAGCCAATTCTGCGGTAAAGGCGAAGGCGCCTGTGCCTGCGCCTGCGCCTGTACCTGTGCCTGCGCCTGCGCCTGTGCCTTCGCCTGCGCCTTCGCCTGCGCCTTCGCCTTCGCGCCTTTACCGGAGAATCGGCTTTTCTTATCTACTAATGATATAAGTTCGCGCTGAAAATTGATTTAAGACAAACTGAGATTATATGACGTAGCTTGATTTAATTCATTCATAGATTAAAAAAATAAATGTATTTAACTCGAAATATATATCCTTGAAATCATAATTTTGCAATTACATATGTTAACGTCAAAATCCGGATTTCAGCAAATCTGGAATTTATTTTGACTGCTTCATTATCTTTGAGTGAAAAATAACAGCCTTTAATATGTGATTTATTTGAAATGTTTTTTTTATAAAAAACACAATTTCTAGAAAGGAAATATCTATGGATTTTTTCAATTTAGATTCCGAAAAGAGATAAAACTATTTTTTGTGCAGGTCGGTACATATTTTTCCCTTTCTAATGCGGCCGAGTTAATATGAAACGGAATATTGTATAGCTTCTTTAAAAATTCACGAAATTATGAAACTTTCTACCTTTTAAACATTTTTAGACATAAAACTGTTTTTAAAAAATGTAGTTTTTTGTTTCGGGGAAACGTATAAAAATACAATGAAAATAATTGTCAAAATTCTCACCTGCCAATAATAATTAATGGTGGTAAAACTACCACAGAATTCAAGAATTTGAGGGCTTATGGTGCATGGAAAAACAACTTTCAGAGAGTTCGCAAGCAAAAATTTTCCTTGCGTATGTGAAAAACAGAATAACAAAAACAGTTCCACACAAAAAAAAATCCCGTACAACGCCGGACCATGCAGTTATATATAGATGTAAATTAATATTTTTTAAAAAAAACTAAAATAGTTTTGTTTTCTATAATTCATTACCAAATTATTTTTTTTAAAAAATCGCAAATTGTCTGTTTTCTATTGGAAAAAATGAGTATCTATGTATGTTTGTATGTATGTGTATGTATGTATATGTTTGTTGTATGTATCTTCTCACGAACGGTACGACGTAGAAGTTCGTGGAAGATACCAAAAGAACGGGAACGCTCCGAGGAAGCCGTTTTGCCCATTTATATTCAAATATTTCTAATAGTTAAAAAGATATTAATTAAAAACCTTAAAACACCTAATTGTTTTACTCCTGCGGGTTGTTTATTTGGCAAAACTTAATTTCCGTTTCCGATTAGCGGTTTTCCGACGCTTTCCACCATCTAGAAATTAACATCCAATTTTTGCTTTTGAAATCAGGCAAAAAATAATTACAGAATCTGAAGGATCATTTATTTTGTCACGTTACGGTATAAATGTTTTGAAAAATAGTGATATTTTCTATTTTTTACGAATTTTTTAGAAAAGGGTTAAAAGTGATGCGTTTTTAGAAAATTATTTCTAAATCGTTGCATATTGGTTTTATTTTCACTAAATAACTTCACGCTTTTCTCTTTTAGAACCAGTCATTTAAAAAATAAAATGACAAAAACTTTTTTTCAACGACTTTTTAAAAAATAGTCAAAATATTTACTCAACATTGAATAACTTCGTCATTTATGAAGATAATCGCACGAAACGTTTCTTCCGTCTGTAAAACACTTTTATCCATAATCTACACAAAGATTAAAAAATTGTTTAAAAATTACGGATTTTAAAAAAAAAAATTGTGATTTTAATAAACTACAATTTTTGCGAGAAATAATTTAAACAGTATTTTTTGTACATTTCTTATTTAAAAGTACTTCATTTTTGAAATTAATGTGTGAAGTTTGGAAGCATTAACTTAAAAATTATGCCCTAAAAAATAAAAACTTTCATATAAAGTACGCGATTTTTTACAGTTAGCCAAGCCTTGGCGTCGAAAAATGGTTTTGCGCCAAAGAACTTCCAAACTGTTTCACTGTCCGTTTCACACCTAAAATGTTCTGACTTAAACATGCGAAAATCAGCAAATTTGGCGAGTAAAAAAATGCGAGTGAAAAAGTTATTTTTGCTACAATTTTCGTCATTTTTTCTTTATATAATTTTCAAAATTAAATCATTTTAGATTTCAGATTAAGAGGATGGAATGTTCTGAGATTCAATACATTTCTGAGATTCATTTGAAGTATTTATCAGTATCAAAATTTTTGTTTACTTTCCTAAAACTTATAGTTTACTTTAAAATAAGGCCTAATGTATATAACGTTTTTTGACATATAATTTCATAATAAAAATGCAAAATTAGCCCATTTCGATTTTTTTTTTGAATTATTCAGTTAAATAACCATAACTTACTTAGAAAAAAAAATAAAAGCTATCTTCATAATTTATATTCTTCATTATTAATTGCGTGTTATTAATATATCTAAAATCACTAAATTTTCCGAGTAAAAAAATTGCAAGTGAAAATTTTTCTTCTTTTTTAAATTTTTTGTACTTATCTTTAATTCAATAATCCATAAATTACATTCTTTTTTAAACAAAAATAACAAAAAAATTTGGAAAAACACATTAGCTTTTATGAATATATCATTATTTCAAATTAGCTTATTTGCAATACATTTAAATGTAATCGTTAAACGAAATTTTTCAATTATTATTTGAATATCCTGTGGAGACCCTCTTCAATTAAAAATTATTTCCAACCTCCATTCTTCATTTAAGTGTATTTTCACTTTCTGCTATCGGTCTTCATAGTCCAATGGTTAGGGCAACCGATTCATAACTGGTAGGCCTGGGTTCGAATCCAGGAACCCGATTTTTCATTTCTGCTTATTTTTCCCAGGCAAATTAATTTTACTGATAAATACTTATTTTAACATTCTCATCTGTTTATTTAATGCACTTTTCATATTTTTTAGCCTTTAAAAAGGTTCTTTTCTGATTTTTAATCTTTCAAAGTAATTTCTCTTTTTTTCAATGATTGAACTCACTTGCTGCATCCCCACTGGTCAGGGTTCTCCCCGCCCACCCATTGATCTGAATTTGACTACATTTTCAGATCTGCCATTATTTAAGCAAACGGTATGTCACAATTAATTGCTAAATGAGCATTTTTAATCAATTTTATTAGAAAATAATTAACAAGTTAGTTTTGCATAATATACCTTTTTTCACAGATACGTGTTTAAATAATTTAATTAATACAGAAAGGAATGAAAAACAATAAAATTAAAATAAAAAAATTAAATGTTTTTATCAGATTGTATTTTTTTCTTCTTGAATGTTTTTTTCAGTGAATGTAAACATATAAATAAATTCCCCCCAAAAGTGTTTTTTTAACATATGTTTAATCAAACATCCAAACGTTTCAAGAGCTATCTGTAGAATTTGTTTATTAGTATTTATTGATAATGGATTTAAATTAATATATCTTTTAGAATCAAGGGAATATTTCTATTATTTTATTATTAAATTAATTATTTGTTAATAAGAAGTATATCGCCTATTATTTTGGATAAAAATACGTTCTAGAAAGATTTTTAAGCTTTCTGTAAGTAACGATTGATTGATTAATGAAAACCTGAAAATTATTTTATTATTTTAGGTTCCTAAAAACTATCTATTATAAAAAAAATGATGACTTTTTTAACCCTTTAAGCGTTCCAAACGTCTTTTTCTGCCATCCTGAGATGCTTCAAAATCGCACCACACGTTTTTTCCCGTAAGACCGGGGACTCACCAAAAATGCACCAAACGTGTTTTTTCCTCCTCAAGTAACAGCTTCGAAAGTGTTAGAGACGTCTTTTTCCGAAATCCTTTCCCCCTTTAAAGGCTTAACATCTTGAAGAATAATTAGGGAGGGTTGGGGTGACACAATGGACTCTGACAGGAAGTTTTATGGCTTGCCCCGTTCTTCCCCTGCAGCAATCGTAAAAAACTGGGAAGAATTTAAAACCTCCAGAGCGTACGGACTATCAGTTAAAGTTTGTAAGTAAACTTGACTTGAAATTTTTTTGGGTTTGAATTTAATAAATTCTTTGATGTAGTTTTCACGATCTAAGCATTTTTATAAATCTTTCATTTAAATCATTTTTTAAGTTCCATCACATAAGTAATATAGATGATATACTCACTTTTGATTTAATATTAATTTGAAATTCAACGAACCTTAAAATTCTCAAGTAGAATTAAGTTTTTTTATAATGTATCTCTAAAAATATCTATGATATATCTATATTTAAATTCAAAGTATATATCAAAACAATGAGGGTAATTTACAGTTTCGTTTTTCTTATTTTAATTAATACTTCTAAGTTTTTTTTTAAAGGAATTATTTCGTTTGTGTCAAAAATTTATAAAAAAAAAGGTTTAAAATTTAAAACCTGTTAAACTTTTAAAATTCTAAACATGAGTAATTTTTAAGTTTCTGTACAACAGAACTTGCAAAAATTTTGTACGCATTGATAAAAATAACAACAAAAAAAACCTATTTAAATCCTTTAGTTTTTCATAATATCAAAGCCAGGTGTTCAGAGTATGTTACATACAATTCCTAGTTTTGTATTGTTTAGATAACGAATTATAATAGAATTTTTAATGTCTGAACTTCAGTTTCCTTCAAAGAGAATGGGAACAACAAGCTCAAATTTTTAAGCTTGAATCTTCGGGCAAAGAGAAATCAAAAGCACCTGGACAAATTTACAGTTGACATTTGCGTCAATAAATAAATATAAAGATCCATTTTAAATTCAAGTTAAAAAAATATCTATTTATGCAAAATCTCTTATCATTTAGATTCTATTATAGAGGTTGGCTGAAGAACAAGTAATTAAAATTTGGACATTTTTTGAAATCTTAACCATACAAAACCAAGAATTTTATATTAGCTGCACTGAAATTCTGCACTTGAATTTCGAAAAATATATTTATGTAGGTATCTCTCGTACGCAGTTGAAAAATATTTACCATACATACTAATAATTCTTTGGATATTTAAAATTTAAAATTGAATTCTTAATATAGTCCACTTCTATTATTTTTTTCATTTATTCCGTAAATTTCATACAATTTGGTTGAGTGAGTGAGTGAATATTAACGTCGCTCTGTTCAGCTATACTCGAGAACTCTTGGCAACGAACCTCGTCATTTTGAACCATGGTCAAGTGACGAGGATGACACCTGTGCTAGCACCTCTCTCCTTCTAACTACCACACCACACCAACAGAGGAACGTTTCAGCTCTTGACAGATTTAACGTGCATCGTGCCCCTACACGGCAGGTCTTCGGTGGTAATGGGCTCGAACTCATGATACGCCAGCCACGAATCCGTTATTTAGAAAAGGTTTACCTGTTTCATTAAAAGATTCTAAAGTGAAGAAAGTGGAAATTATTGCCTTCCAAAAGGGAAAGATGTGTGTTTTGAAGTACAAGGATAAAAAACCCCTGCATATGATTAGCATTTTTCATAACGTTGACATGATGGAAGTGAAAGCTAAGAAACGAGATTCTGTGAAAATGAAACCAAAAGCAGCGGTGTTTTATAATACCACCATTGGGTTGTGTTGATAGATCAGACCAGTGTCTATATCCTACTATCCTGTTGCCCGAAATCAACAAAGGAAATACTACAAGAAGAATTTTCGACATTTGTTAAATCAAATTGTGTGGAATTCCTTCACTATCTATAAAAAAAAATGGCGGTATTTTAAATCATATTGGTTTTCGAATGAAACTGATTGAATGATTGATAGAAGAAGGAAGTAGTAATTCCGATTCTCGAAACTTTGTTACCTCTGAAATTTCTGAAAATGTAGTCCGTTTAATTGGAAGGCATAAATGGAAATATGTGCTTCATAATGGCTTCATATGTGGAAAGTGACTCTTCAAGAAAAAACAAACCGCCACGAAAATGTGTCGTATGCTACCTTAAGAAAAATGATAACGGAAAACGCATTCGAATAGAAACACGTTTTGAATGTAAAGACTGTAATGTTGGACTGTGTGCAGTGCCGTGTTTCGAAAAATATCACACTGTGACAGTCCTATAAACGACATATATCAATCAATCAATGACGAATCTATCAATGTATACAAAATCTTTTTTCTTAAAATTAACGGTTTAAAAATGTTTTGAACAAATATATTTGTTTTTGCCCTCTATATGCATATGCACACTTCTAGCTTCAGTAATGTACAATTGTTTAGATAAACTTTTGGCTTTGTAAAAGGTATTTTGCTTTGACTAAACATTTTATAGCAAATTTTAATAATATTTTGTATACTTCTTTGATAATTTTTGCTATTTATACCTGTTTAAATTATTATTTATAAAAGTTTCTTTGCAATTGTTTGTAAATTTAACAAAACCTTTTCTTACACAATTATGTATATTTGAGGATGAATTCTGATTTATTTTATATTCAGTAAATACAAAACATTTTGTAAATTGCTTTTTCTTTGCAAATTTATTTATTTTAAAGCATGCATATTTATTTAATGAAATTTCTAACTATCCAAATTATGTCGGGCTTTTTCTCCATTAAAGGCTTTTAGGAATTTAGAAATCATCTTGTAATTATTCATTATATATTAAATAAGGAAAATTATTTCCATATATAAATAAATTTTTGGTCCCGTAAGTATATAATTGTTTTTAGCTACGGTTTGTAAAATGTATTGGAATTAGTAGTGGGGCTGGAGTTTTACAAATTATGATTGTTTTTGACTGCACTAAGTTATATATTTATATTTCATTCTTTTTACATTATGAGTAGAAGTCATAAACAGTTTTATAACAGTAAAATACATTTTTGTTTTGTATGCAAATTATGCTATTATATTGATTCTGAAAATAATAAGTTAGTTTGACAAGCCATTATTTAACAATTATAAAGCATTGAACATTTTGGAAGTTTTTTAAAACTTTTATAAAATACTAAATTATTAAAAATATTTAATTATTGTAAATGATTTATATTTCTTAGATTATTGGAAACAAAAGTATAGAATTTAAAATTTATTTCTTTGTTGGATTTTAATAATTATTTTTATAGCTAAACCTGGAAAAACACGAAATTTTTCAAATATTAACTTTAAGATTTTTTAAAAAACATAACTGGAGCTCCCAGTCCTAAATCCATATGAACTTTTATGGATCATATGTTTGGGAGTATTTACAAGATATTTCAAGATTGGGAAAAAAAAGCGTTAGGGATTAGAAAACACATTTTCAAAATTAAAAGTCTGAAAAAAACACATTTATAAAATTTGGAAAGGCAAAAACAAACCTAATAGTGTCTGTAAAGCTCTAATTTTTAATATGTTATTTTCCAATTTATGTTCTACATCCAAACACTACTTGAAATAAGTATGACTGAAAATATCTTTTTTAATTCAAAATATTCTTTTACGCAATATTAATAACATTTGTTACTTTGATAGATTATTCGGTTTCATCTTAACCTAATATTTTCACAGGAGTTTTAAATACACAAAACATTTATACACACAAAATAATAGTGATATAAAGGTAATCCCGAAATCATCAAGTTTGTAAATAATGTCAATTTTTTTTTTCTAAATCGGGGTAGTTTAGCAAGTTTGGTATTTTTTGTTTCATGACTTGAAAATACTAAAGTAGTACTACAAAATATTTACTATAATGTAGTTTAGACATCAGGGAAATATTTAGTTCTTTCTACAACAATTGCATTCAGAACATTTACATTTTGAAGTCTAATTGTAACATCATCTGTGAAAGCTGGATTTTAGATTTATAAATTTCAGTCGCGTATTCCTTCCCTTTCAAATGTTATTTCTCACAGAAGCCTGCTTACATTTTTGTCATGCCATTTCTCAACAGGAAAAAATTAATGAAAGCAAAGTAAAATGCTTTTAAATTATGTAAATTATGGGTACAAATAAATATAGTGGTCTTTAAATCAATCTTAATTAAGTAAATGTGAGAGAACTCAAAAGCTTCAAAACATAGCAAACAGAAATGATTTTAGAAATTAAAATTTCAGTTAATACCCATTTCACACGAAAAAGTGGCTTGTGTTCAAAAATATTTTCAATTATTTTAATTTAGAATTGCAAAAATACTTTAAAGTGAATTCAAAACTAAAATCAAATCTCAGAAAACTTAAAATTTCTTAAAACCTAATTGGTTTTCAGGTCTTCTGGGATGTATGCTTTATCTAAGATCCAGCCTAGAGCCTAGGCTTTTTTTACAGTTTGAAAGTATCCTAAAATGATAAGAGAGAGATCCCAGTTCAATTGGAGCAAGCTTTCCAAATATTTGGGCCACAAAATTTTTTTAAAAAAACCATGATGTTTTTGTTATTATGCCTTAAATTTGGAAAAATTCTCGACACTTAAGAGAATATTATTTAAAAACCAAAAATTATAATCCGTTTTTTCCACATGTGTAATTTTTTTACAAAACTACCCAAAATTTTAATATAATAACATTTCAAAAGCAAAAGGTAGGGTTTCTTGCAATATAGAATGAATTATGAGGATGATGAATTTATACTGTTAATATTTAAGAATAAAATAACAATTTGTAAGGTTCTAATCCTGGAATTAAGGATACATCTCTAAATGTTAAAATTGCTTATAAAATTTCTTATATTATTAATTGTCAGTTCATTTTACTTATGTAAAATGTTTTAAGTGTACTGTTTTTAAAAGACAAAATTAATCAGTAATGCACACACATCTTTGCAATGACTGAATTGAAAGATGTAGTTACGGATGACAATTTCCCATTTATAAATATATGCGAATATGCATTTAAAGGATGTAATACTAAAGAAACGGAAAGATGAAAATCAAATCTCAGTAGAAAATGGGAAGAAACGCTTTCGCATTTAACACATTTAAGATAAATATATTTCCTTATTAAAATTATTGAGTGAAAGTGTATTATGTGGTTCCGACACAAATGCTGAAGTGGTGAGAGTATTATTTTATTCTTAGTGCAAGTTATTATGATGAGATTTGATTTATGCCGAAAAAATTTATTCAACAGAAAAGTATAAATTTAAGGATTAAAATTTGCATAAATTAAAAGTATTAAAATCTCTTTAATGTTATTTTAAATTAAAAATATAATAAAATGCAGAAAGCCCAGTTTTATTGTACAAACTTCTTCATCGTATATATAACAGAAGTTCCCAAACTTTTTTATCTCATAGACGCCTTGCCATGTTTTTCGGTTTCGGGTAGACCCCTGCCTACCTAATATTAAATTTTTGCAAATTTATCAACTTAAATGTCTTTTTGGTAATTGGTGCTACTACTTTCAAAAAATTAAATTTTTAACAGTAATGAAGTATAGTTCGGCGTTTAAAACTTAAGAAGCGCATATAATGAATTAAAGTTAAAACAAACTAACTGAACAAATGCTTTTAAAGAGAAGGATGAATCTAGTGTTTCAATAACAAATTTTCAATATTTAATATCAATCTTGTCAGGTTTAACCCTAACTTTCCTTTTTCGTAAGTGCCTACTTCTTTCTTCTTTTCCTTTGTTTTTTTGTTTTGAGATTGGCAAACTCAGTGAAACTCCCTCTCACAAGGAAAAACACATTTAAAAACTTTCTCATGATATTCCATATTTTGTGACAAATATCAGGTATGTCTTTTTAAAGCCAAAATTACTGACATCCGTTTTTATAAGATCTTCATTAGGACCTATTCTAATAAGTTCCTTGTGCAATATGACACTTTTTTTTTTCAAAGCGACTATTTGAAATCATTGTCTACTGCTGTATTACTAAAAAAACAATCTCAAACTTAGTTTCAAAATCTAAGTAAGGGCATTTAAATGTTAAACGTAGGTTAAAATGTCCTGACAGACTGTGACAAATTTAAAAAATTCGTGACGTTCAATATTATACTTATTTAGCTTAATTTTGGAAAAAAATGCTGAAATATTCCTTGTATTAATAAATTTATGTTATTACCTAGTGTGGTAGCCAACTTTTATGTTGTTAAACTAACTTCACTAAATTTAGTAAACGTTAAATTGGTAAAATCTGGTTCCCACTGGGTCAAATTTTTTAAAAGATTAACGTCATGATCTGGTTTAATGAGAACCACGATCATAGACCCCTATTTACACCTCATGAGCCCCCAAATTATTTTTTTACTCACGTGGAACTCTTGCAGGTCGTCATAGACTCCTGGGAGTGCATATAGATGATACCTTTGGGAATTATTGGTATATAATGATAATACATTTATTCTCATTTTGCTTTTTAAAAAAAATGATCACTTTTACTATTTTACCTCATAATTTTTTTTTTAAAAAAAAGAAAGAAAAAAACAGGAAAATCGCGGTTTGTATTTTCTTAGTATGATATTCAACAATGATTACAGATTACTTCTGTCTTAATCAAATCGTAATACCCAAATCAAAATGTTTTTTTTTTTAGTTTTAAAAAGTAATAGGAGAAAAAAATTAATTTTCTTTTGCTTATTAAAAATATTTTTCAACTTTTAACTCGCCATTTCTTTAAATCTTTATTTTTTATCCTTTATTTGCTTGTTTACTATGATTCAACATAATTGGATGGTTTCTGTTCGCCGTGATGTGATCCAACGTTCATCACACAATTTTCTCCCAAGGCAACAGCTATGAATGAGAAATCTTCCCTTTTTCCAACAACACAGAAACCCGGAAAAGCAATAAAATCGTCCCCAACAAAAGCGCTTGTAGACCTCCCGTATCTTAAAGGGGGAAGGCATAAAACTGTGGTGCATTTTCGAAGAAGTTCGCAAAAGTACACAGGAACCGTTTCGCTACCGCCAGCTTTGAAAAAGTAGACCGCTTTTGAATGAGTTTCAATTAGAGCCTCA